>VSMD01086089.1:0-34961 GCA_008750895.1 Mirza zaza
TTTTTTTTTTTTGAGACAGAGTCTCACTTTATTGCCCAGGCTAGAGTGAGTGCCATGGCGTCAGCCTCGCTCACAGCAACCTCAAACTCCTGGGCTCAAGCGATCCTGCTGCCTCAGCCTCCCCAGTAGCTGGGACTACAGGCATGTGCCACCATGCTCGGCTCATTTTTTCTATATATATTAGTTGGCCAATTAATCTCTTTCTATTTATAGTAGAGATGGGGTCTTGCTCTTGCTCAGGCTGGTCTCGAACTCCTGAGCTCAAAGGATCCGCCCACCTCGGCCTCCCAGAGAGCTAGGATTACAGGCTTGAGCCACCGCGCCTGGCCAAGGCCAATTAATTTCTATTTTTAGTAGAGACGAGGTCTCGCTCTTGCTCAGGCTGGTTTCGAACTCCTGACCTCGAGCCATCTGCCGGGCTCGGCCTCCCAGAGTGCTAGGATGACAGGCATAAGACACCACGCCCGGCTAAGTTTGTTCTTCTTTATGCAGAGAAATAGGACGCTTTTGCAGATTTTTTAAATTATTAAAATGCTGTTCTGGAGCTAACTATAGTTATTAGTACCCGGGGCATTATTGCTCTCTGGCTTTTAATCCGCAGATACTTAAGAAGTGTTCTTCTGCACGACCACGATGCATTCACTACATTTGGGAAATGTTGCCTAATGTACAGTCCACGTTCAGATTTCCATAATTGTCCTTCAAAGCTGCTTTCTCTCATCTGAGATTCGATCAGAAAACATGCATTGAATGTACTGGTCGTTTCTCCTTAGTCTGTTTTAATCTAGAACAGTATTTAATCCATAAATACTTAAGTGTTCTTCTGCTCGACCACGATGCATTCACCACATTTGGGAAATGTTGCCTAATGTACAGTCCACGTTCAGATTTCCATGATTGTCCTTCAAAGCTGCTTTCTCTCATCCGGGATCCCATCAGAAAACATGCATTGAATTTACTAGTTGTTTCTCCTTAAATCTGTTTTAATCTAGAACAGTTCTCCCACCCTCTCCCTCTCTTTTTTTTGTCTTTCAAGACACTGATAGTTTTCAAGAGTCTATACTTGCTTTGCAGAAGGCTCCTCAAATTGGAGTTGTCTAATTTTTTTTTTTTCCCACACGACTAGATTCAGGTTAAACATTTTGTCAGGAAGGTTACCTAAGTGATACTGTGTTCTTAGTGCCATATACATATAATATGCATTTCAGGTTGGTTTATCCCATCAGTGGGAAATTATTGTTTGGTTAAGATGGTGTCCACCTGATGATTCTCCATTCTAAAGAAACCTTTTTGCCTTTTGTGATTAAAAGTGTTCTTTGGCATGATACTTTGAGACTGTGTGAATATATTGCTCCCAACAATTTTTCACCCAAAGATCCAGTGATATTTTTTTGCCTGAACTGTGTGTTATATATGGTGGTTGGGCAATTCACTTTTAAAAACGTAAACCAGTACACTTAAACTTTTTTTTTATTGTGTAATATACATAAAACTGTACAAATGAAATGCATAGCTCAATGATGTAGTGCAGAATAAACACCCTAAATGAATAGATTTTAAAGAGAATATTCTAAAACTAAATTTTAGTGTCAAACTGTAGTGTACAGTTTGAATATTTGTAGAGAAACTGAGCACAGTAAGCTAGATTCATCCTACCACTTGATTACTGCTAAACATTTAAATTTAGAGGAGTCACAGTATGGTGGATCTGGATAGACTAAATGAGACGCATGTTTCATGTTTCTGAAATTACCTGCATGTGGTTAAAAAGACATGGCAATAAAACATCCATGGATTTTTATTTTTTATTTATTTTTTAAATATTTTATTTTTCATTTCTTTTTTCTATTTTTTTTTTGTCTAACCAATGAAAGTATGTGTTTTGCTGAATGGATTTTTAGATGTACTTGAATATTTCCCCCAAATTTTTCAAAAGGTAATGAAGTTAAATTGCATAGAACAATGTTTTTGACTTTAGGTACACCCATTAGTGAGCTTTGAAGTCAGTTTAGTGGAAAACCAGCTATTTTAAAAAATTTAAATAGAATATGTCAAAAGCCATCACACATTGTAAGGTGCTTATTGCGTGTGAAACTTTGCTGACTTTATATACCCATGTATGTTTGTGTTGGATCTCAGTGTTAAAATTGTTTATGTAGATCCTAGTCAAAAAATATAAAAGCCAATTTAGAATTTGAATATAAGATGCATTTTAATGAAAAAACAGACTTTAAGTTCTGCTTTAGTGGTTATGGACACAGATATTGGGTAAAAAAGCAACAATGGAAAAAGATAGAATGGGAAAAAAAATGGAGAAGAAAACGGTATGTGGAAGTTTATTGTAGGGCCACTGAAACTAAAATAAGATTTGTGGGGGTACTTGGAAATGATAAAGAGAATCATATAATTAGAGAGGCAGGTGACATTTAATACTTGACAGCCATATTTTGAGCACCTACAGCATGCCAGGCCCTTGTTTATATAGGCAAATCATCCAAGGCTAATGAATTTAGTAGTTACCATTACTATGGTTTTACATTTCTCCTGCAAAGAGGTTTATTTAATCCAAACTGGCTTTACGTGATGCCTTTTTACTCAGCTCCGAGACCTACCTATTTGGATCTGAGATTTTTTTTCTAAGAATAGGCATTATGGTTCTCCTGAGAGCAATTAGTTCGTATTTAATGTTCTTTTAAAATAGATGAAGCCAGCATTATTAAGTGTTGAAGGGACACAGACAATTGTCGTTAAATTTTTGTTCAGATTTCCTAATTAAGTCTTTTTTATTTTTTTAAACGTCAACTGGTAGTTCTTTATTTCTGTTTAAGTGCTTCCTACATCAAAACAATGAGTAGGTTGGACCTGTCATTAAGTATATACATGAAACAGTTAATTGCCTTAGAGTTTTCACTTAATGATCTGAAAAACAAATGTTACAGAGTTGTTAAACATTTTGAATAGGCATAAAACTACACTGTCTTTATCCTTAAAAACATAATTTGCAGGCTTAGTTTACTACAGTATTTTTCTTTTTAAACCTAGCAATTCCTGATGACCAACAAACTGGACACAGCAATGTGGCTTTCGCGCTTGTTCACAGTTTACTGCTCCGCTTTGTTTGTCCTGCCTCTTCTCGGGTACGTATTGTTTATGTTGCTGCCTTTGCTGTTCAGTTGTTCAGTCAGTTTATATGGAACGCCTTTAAGGCGTAAGGCTTGTTAAACTGTAAAGGGTTTAAGGACAAATAAAATACAAGACCCAACCTTAAGACACTAATAAACCTAATACCGTTGTCGTCAGCTGGAGGAATATTTTGTATCTTGTGGTTTGTGAAATTGACGTCACATTGAAAATCTGAGGAAAAAGCAGATGTGTGGGAATGAGATGAATTCATGTTTTTTGAATTTTTTCAACTGGACAGGAAAAATCACTGCTTTACAAAATTCTGTTGGGCATACATACATGAAGTTATGCTTTTAAGGAGGTAGAATAAGTTCAAGTCATTTTTTTTTTCTATTGACAGTTAAATGATTTAGGCGTTTTGCAATTGTGATGCAATTCACAAAGGAGGAAGAGACCTGGTGGTTGTTTATGTCTTCTGATAACCTCTCCTCTGGTAATTTGCAGGTTGCATGAAGCAGCAAGCTTTTACCAGCGTGCCTTGCTGGCAAATGCTCTTACCAGCGCTCTGAGGCTACATCAGAGATTGCCACACTTCCAGTTAAGCAGAGCATTCCTGGCCCAGGCTTTATTAGAAGACAGCTGCCACTACCTGTTGTATTCGCTCATCTTTGTCAATTCCTACCCCGTTACAAGTATCCTTTTCTACCTTTTTGGCAATGAAACAACCAACTCTAGAGGAGGTCTCTTCTGATTATTTCAGCAGTGAGGCATTCAGTGGAAGCCTGAGTTTGTTTTTGCCACTTCATTTAAATGTGTGAGAATTTCTGACTCTGAAATACGAAGTCTAAACTTTGAAGAGCTAATTTGGGAAATTTAAACTTTGTCTGTCTTTGTCCTTGCCTCTTGTAAGCTTCTCTATTAGAGTAGATTTTTAAAAATTCAAATTCAAAGCAAGGCTATGCAGAACTCACTTTAGTATTTAAGATTTTCTTTAATTTATATTGTCTTTGGGAAAGCGTCCAGATGTCTTTTCTTTAAAAAATAGAGGTCCTCAATTCTTTGCTTTTTGTAACTCCCAGTGAGCTAGAAACAAATGGAAATTAACCAAGAAATAACTTGTTTCGGCAGAGAATGGGATGATTAATAAATAAAAATAAATTAATATTTGCTGTAGATAGAGTAGAGGATAGGCACGTGTGGATAACCCCTGGAGTTAATGAGAATTAAATAACTCATTTGGAATTTATATGTTTTCACATTTAAAAAGTGTGTTGTGGGAAGATAATGGGTATTATTCCAAAAAGGAGGGGAAGAATGAGAGAGGTCCACAGTCCAGTATATTTGGGAAACACTAGGTTAAACATTTTTAAATGGGATTCTTTACCTTGGAACCTTTGATATTCTGATGTGCCTTGTGAAACTAAAAGAGTTAACAGTGTTTGGTAATTTTTTTTTTTCCTGTTGATTGTCCCTCTGGAAATTCTGGTATTTTTTTTTTTTTTTTTTTTTTTTTGTGCTCTGAGAAGTGCTGCTTTAACAGCTTTTGAATATTTATGGTATAGCTATACATAATGTAAAGCATAATAAAATAATTTCTCTAAGACTGTTACCTATTTAGAGAATACCTATGTTGGTGAAGTATGGAATTTTTCAATTGGCTTTTATAAGTCTTAAGGAAATAGAACAGGAGGAAACTGAATTTTCTTCATCTATTTTGCCATTGTATAGGAACTTGACATTTAATCTTTCAGCACTCTGAAAAAATTGTCCTGTTTTATAATGATAACAATACAAGGTAATAAGTAGTAATGCTAACAGGGTCTTTTTAACTTAAAAGCCCTAACTAATCTACAATTAATGGATGAGTAACACTGAAGTATCGTTTAAAAATATTTGTATATGGATAAATATATGAGTAAATATCCGTTTAAATTTCACTACTTTACCAAGGTAATTTAAGTAGTCTAAAACGTAAAGATAAGGTTTTTCGTGTTTCAGTGCATGAGTCTGTAATACCCCATCATAATTTGTGTTTCATTTTTAGGTAAAACTCACTGAATGATCATTGCACTGCAGCTGTCAAATGATAATCACATCTGTTTGGCGTATCGTTGGATTGACCAGCATTTGTTGATCACATCCATCGAGGCAAGATTTGCAGTGGCCAGCATTCAAATTCTTGCCTTTCTGAGATATAATGGGAAGCTGTGGAGAGATTTTTGGTTAAGCCTTTTAGTAGCTTAAAATCTCTTCGGAGGGAGAAATAGAAATGGCAGGAAGCGTGTTTTCCGGATAGTTAATACAGAGGACATTGAACACGTTACTACTGAACTCTGGGGCAGATGTGCCCGCTACACAGCAGGTGCTCAGTGTTCCTGTCCAGGGAGGCTCATGACCAGTGAAAACAACCCCTCTGCCTTTTCTGTGTGGTTAGTTATTTGCTAGCCCCTCTCTCATGGAAACGTTGACGATTAAGGTTTTCATATTCCCTAAATCCTTACAGGGGAAAGTAGTGGGCAGTGAGAGTAACATCAACTAATAATTGGCAAGAAATGCTAATCCGATTCCAAAGGTAGTTGGGTATTACGGTAGTAAATCAAGGTGGGCCCGAAGTAATACTGTATTACAAACTTGTGTTTTGATCTTTGTTCTTACAAAAGTGATCTGTTGTCCTTGCTTTATCAGTGACAGGTATGTAGGGTTTAAATTGTAGACTTTTCACCTCTTCTCTTTTCTAAATATGTAGTTTAAAAGTAACTTTGAAAGCTAAGATTATGAATTTTTTTTTTGTCAGGAATTTATGAACTGTAGACTGTTAGAGATAAATGACTCTTGGAGATCTCTAGCTTTGATCTCTACTTAATAATCGTTTGATAGAGGATGAAACTCGGCCAAGGAAAGCGAGGTTAGCTACATGGCCAGGTGCATAACCCAGGTATCTTGACTCCCAATTCGGGGTTCTGTTTTCACTGCCTAACACTGCCTCTTACTGGGTATGTGTCAGAGTTTAAGTTGAATTATTTAAGCAACAACAGTTTCACAGTCACTTTAGGGGAGGCGGTTGTAGCTTTTATCAGTTTCAAAGGAGTCTGTGATTCATTACAAAGTTTAAAACTGTTTATATATCTATATATATATGATCTCTACTCAGGAAGTTGGCATTTTTCCTAATTCTCGTAAATGGTGGGAAAGAATTGGTCAGGGTGTTAATTTGGAGAATTATGTTATTTGAGAGTTAGAGTTCTTGTAACACTTGGGTGTAAGTCCGTGTCTTGCTCATCAGTTGGAAACTAGGAGCCTCTGTGTCCTAAATGAGTTGTGGTTGTGATGAATTTGATCCTCGGTTGTGTTACATCAGTTAACCTCTTCCTGCCATGACAGCCCTTCTGTTAGTATAGAACAGTATAATGGTTCATTTCTTAGAAACTGCTAATGTTTTTAGGACGAGTATTTTTGCCATTCATGATTGACTGACAGTCTGTATCATTTTGTGGAAATACTTGACAAGTTTTTTGGTTTTTAAAATCAACCTGGCAGATATTGGGGTAGAGAATTGGGCTTTAGAGCAGTTTCCATTTTTCAAAAAGTTGAATGAAAATTGTATATTTTTCATGGCATAAAGCCAAACAGTTGGACTCAAAAATAAAGATTCTCTCCTTGTGTCTGTAAATAAACTGAGGGACTTGCAGTTGACTATACACAGCATCAAATACACATTGTCTTTTTTATTTTTATAAATTAACAGAATTGTAACGGCTTGATAGGTACAGTAACTCAGTAATGGCATCTTTGTAGGAAGGAAATAAAATCTTTAGTTGACTAACATTTAGGAACTACTCTTACCATTACGTCAGACTTTGCTCAGCAATTGAGATTAATAAAATAACTATGAAAGATGACTTCTGTGTTTGAAGGCTAACTTAGAGTGGCTGGGAAGGCCATGGTGGGGTTAAAAGCTGTATTTAAGCCTTGGAGGTGGCCTAGATTTCAGTTTACTTTAGCAAATGTTTATGATGTTTTTATTAACCAATAGAAATAAATGAAACTTTCTTCACTATTTTTTCATCAAAAGAACAGTGAGTTTTAGAAAATGAAATCACTTCTTTACAGTTAGCAGAACTTGACTTGGTTTAAAACGTATCAGTCAAACAAAAGCCATTCCACCAAATTTATTGTAGCAGATGTCATTTTGGACATAGTACCTAGTATGTTTTGCAAAGTACTTGATGACTTTTAAATGTTTTCCTTAATTGTTTTCTTCAGTGAGTATTTTCCCAGTCTTGTTATTCTCTTTGCTTCATGCTGCCACGTATACGAAAAAGGTCCTTGATGTAAGTAAAACTATGCTATTTCTTTGATGCCTGGATTATAGATCTTTGACATGAATTTGACTTCTAAGACATTTTGGTGTTTGTCACAAAAAGTCTCTATTGCCTACAAACTTGTTAAAATTTTTTAGTGATTTGAAAGTTTTAAGTTTAGAAGTTTTTATTGTTGAAGTTTCACAAACGGGTATATTTTGTAGTTAAAGGATTGTACTTAAAATTATTCCCAGGCCCCCAGAACAGTTTTTGAAGTTTGAAATACATCTCTTATTTTTTTAAAGAAATTCTTAGTTCTTAAATTTGATGAGTTGTCAGAAGTCTCTTGTTCTCTCAGTGTTTAATTCTAACATACCAGATAATGAGAGTGTGCTGAATCTCTTTTACACTAATGTTTAGAACTACTGCTTTCCCGAAATTTCTTTTTTTATTGCTGATTTGGAACATTAAGCCCGTCTTTAGTGTGCGGTAGATTTACTGCATATGCACTGAAATTTGAATTAAAATATCCAGATTTATGCCTTGTGTTATTAGCCTTTTTCTTTTTTCTTGTAATTCTTTGGTCACAGAAGTAATTAGACTCTCATTTCTACTGTTAGTTAGCTTAGGAGTCACAGATATTTTACCTTTATTTACTGCATAGTCCGATTTTGTTGTGATTGGACAGAAATAACCACCACTTTTTGGTGAAATAATCTAATCTTAAGAAAAATAAAATATCTAAGAAAAAGTACTTTAGTACTAAAGTTATTATTTTTTTTTGTTAAGTCATTAAACACACAAAATAGAGCAGGAAAATACACTAACATTTTGTCCTTAAATAGTTTGTAAACTTTTATACCATCTTTTCCAAATAATTGGCTTTTGGTTATATTGCCTGTTGGGTATGCTATTTATCTAAAGAAAGAAAATAATTGAGTTAATCAAAAGTGTTTCATTATTTCTAATGTTTGTTTTCTTTTGTTTTAGGCAAGGGGTTCAAATAGTTTACCTCTGCTGAGATCTGTCTTGGACAAATTAAGTGCTAATCAACAAAATATTCTGAAATTCATTGCTTGTAATGAAATATTCTTGATGCCTGCTACAGTTTTTATGCTTTTTAGGTAAGAAAAAAATACATTTGTTTTGGAAGGCTGATGACTGAGTAAACATAATAAAGATATGAGTTCGAGTTTTGTTCTGCTTAAATCTGTTGAAGGTAGGGTAGGTATCAGCATGTAGAGCCAGATGGCTCTTAGCTGTCACCTTATCTAACCCTTGTCATTTTGTAGTAGAGAAACTAAAACATAGTAAACCTAGGAATTTGTCTTATCATTCCTTGTGATTTATCATTTGACATTTTGAAAATTACTACCTTTGAAAGAATCTTAGGAACTCTATTCTGCCATTGTTGAGATGATTTTTCTTACACTAGAGAAAAACCTTAAAAATTATGGTCTTGTGTTAATAGTTGCCTGGCATTGCCTCCTTATTTTGTGTCTTAGTTATAGAAATAATACATGAATAAAGAAAACCTCCCTTTTAACAATTAGATTTATATATTTAATCGATATATAAATATATACACACACAACTTTTGGGATATTATAATTGTACTTTTAACCAAGAGCAATAAGTAATATAGGCTATGCAGATTTTCTAGTGAGCCAGTATAATTTTATTCAGATTTGTTTCTGTTTATATAAAATACACCACTTTTTATTCAAATACACCACTTTTTATTTGAATGTCTTAACAAAGCTTTAAAACTTGATTTCATTTAATTGCGGCAATTACGGAATTATTTATGTGATATTTTCTGATTTATTTAGTATTTTAAAATTTCAAAAGATTATCCTTTTGTAGCTCATAAGCGTGACGATTGGGTCTTTGCCCTCACGTTTGAGATATGCCTCCCTCAAACCTTGTCTGACCTCGGCACATTACCAGTTTGATGTGAGAAAAGAAAAAAATTCATAAGTAGCACATACACAAATACATTTATAAAATTAAAACGATATTTTACTCTTTACCGATTATATACTTTCTTTTATTTCCGTCTTAAGAATAACTTGGATTTAGCTATGCTATTACTGTGATCATTGGTGAATTGAAGGTACACATAATTCTCCAGTTGAATTGCCTTTAAGTTTTGAAGAGTATACCTATGAATTGATAATGTATCTTTAGCATCCTTGTGTTTTTTTATTTCAGTGGTCAAGGAAGTTTGCTCCAGCCTTTTATATACTATAGATTCCTTACTCTTCGATATTCCTCTCGAAGAAATCCATATTGTCGGTAAGCTGATGATTAGTTTAAATCTGTTTTGTTTAGAGTATTATAAAAGTATAGCGTTTATGACTTTTAAGAGTTATTTAGCTAATATGTTAGAATTTAGAAGCAAGCAGTGTTTTGTAAATTTAAATTCAGGGCCTTAGAACTGACTCGAGTTGATGAGGATGTGTTTGTATTTCTTTTCAGAAACTATGACTTGGAGTTAGGTTAACCACCTCTAAAGCACTGCTAAAGCTTTGGGAATTTAACCACTTTGGTACGGCGCTCACCAGCCGGGAAACCTTGCCCACAGCTGGCACTCACAGTCCGCACGATAGTTTGTGCTGTGCGTTGATGACGAATCCGTTTTGCTCTTGTGTGATGAGGAAAGCTTGAAAGCACTGAAAGCTTGTTTTACTTTATAGGCAGCTTTACTTGTCATATAAATCAGAATAGATAACATATACATACATGTTTTCATGACGTGATTTTTAAATGTTCCCAATTTTATTTTGATAAATGAAAAATTAGAAAAGTCATATCACGGCTGTCGGCTAAAGTCAACACTCGGTTCATCTGTGGCTGTTGACTATAGTCAATGCTTGCACCGAAGTGGTTAAAAATATGCATGACCTAAGTTCTCCCTTCAAGGAACTTTCCTAGTTGAAGAAACAAAAACATTTGTTAAATAATAAGCAGTAGTTTAGGATACAGATTCACAAGCCAATATATAATGAATTACCATGTCTGCTTTATTGTATTAATACTATAGTCCACAGAAGGGAGAAGGAGAAGTCATTGGGCCAGAAGATAGATGAGCTAGGGAGGTTTCACAAAATAGATTAAGTTGATTCTGGAAGGAGTAAAGCCTTTGACTGGGCAGTAAAAGTAGGGAAAGTCATTTTAGGTAAGGAGACAATAGGAGCAGGATTGAGAGGCAAGAAGGTACAAGCATTGGTTGAGTCACATTGAGTAGGCATGTTTGACTCTATTGGAGACTCTGACAGGTGAGTTGCTGGAGCTAAGATCAGAAAGGTATGTTGGATCCATATCATAAATCTTTTTGAGTTTTAGGATAAGAAGTTTGGAATTTATTTTTTAGATATATGGGAATGATGGTCTTGATATGAGGAGAATATTCTTCTGATAGCTTGTGCAGAATAGTTTGGAGCAGAAAAATGGGGAAGCAGAGCAGTAGCTTAGGAGATTACTGTAGTTTTCAGGAATGGAGGCTTAAACTAATACATTAAATTACAGTAACTTACACGTTCTGATCTCAGAAGCTCGAGTAAAACTAAACTGATGAGATGTTTTTAATAGTGTTCTAAATGTTACTCAGATAAAAATGTTGGCACAGTTTTTATTTTCAAGTTTAATAGAATTCAGCCAGAAATCTAATGAGTGTATTAAAACAATATCTTTTCACAAATAGTGTAAAAAGAACTGAATTTGAATGTTGGCTGTCATGAAGTAGATGTATGGCTTTAGGCAAGTTATTTAAATTTGAATTTCTTCATTGGTGGAGGAGCTAATTAACCTCCTAGGGGTAAAATGAAGCAGTGTTTTAAAAATACTTAGACTCTGTGAAGTTCTTAGTAGTTTATTTTCCTTATTCCATGATACGATTCTCCTTTCAGGATGTTTTTGTGCTCTTTTCAACAGTGTCTTTCTGCAGTACTTCCTGAGACATAACAAGCCCCTCGTAGCAGATCGACATTCATTTTTGCTTGATTCCGTGACTTTCTGCCTTTTCTCTTTCTGGTCCATGTATTCATTTCAGACGTTCTCTTCTTTGCCCTGAAATCCATTTTTTTTTTTCCATCAGCAAATTCATTTTTCTGTGCTTCTGCACTTCCTCCTCCACTTCTGTTTTCTCCACATATCTCTAAATCATAAGAGTTTATCTAGAAATTTAGTTTTCAGTAGACTGGAAGAGGAAGGACAGCAGTGAATGAAGATAACACAAAAACGTGCCAATCAGCATTTTTAAAGGTCTCTCGTAAGCACACGTGTGAATCAAAACAGTGAGAAGGAAATGGGAAATATTCGAGCTTATAAATATTGATAAGCAGACTATCACACTACATTTCCTATACTACTTTTTTTGTTTTAACTTTTTTTGTTTAAAGGTTTTGAGGCCATCTATGTTCACAGTTTGTACCATTTTCACTTATAATGTATGGTATTTATGCTCAAGTTGATGGTATCAGTCCTTAGTAGATGTCTAGTGTGGATTGTTTATAGCTGTGTTGTCCAGTACAGCACACTAGCCACATCTGATCATTTAAATTAGTTAAAATTCGTAACATTTAAAACTCAGTTCTTGAGTCACATTAACTACAGCTGAAGTGCTCAAAAGCCCTGTGTTGCTGGTGGCAGCTGTACTGTATAGCACAGACAACGTTTTTATCATTGCTTAGAGTTCTGTTACCAACCTTGCGTTAAGGAAGTCTGTGACTTGGTCTATGCCCGTGATAGATCCAGGAATGACAGAAATAGCCAGTTGCCTTCAGACAAGCTGTTGACCTCATTAGGCCTCATTCCTTCCAGAGAATGAGTCTGAGTTCTGTGCTCAGCGTACTAGTAGTGTTACCTGTGACTTGAGCTCAGGAAGGATACAGAGAAATGATGATGATCTGTCCCCAGAAAGGTAGATTGTAGAGAGGACTAGATCATGACGCGGTTTGCGTTTTATTTTGAGGTAGAGAGAGCCTTTGAAGATCGTAACATGGAGGAGTTGGGAACCCCCATAATGAAATATTCCAGAAAATGGATTGCAGACTTACTAAGAGGAGAAAAAGATAAATCAATTTGGAGACTATTAGAGTAACCCAGAGCCTGAACTAATCCAGTGATTAAGGAAAAGGGAACACATCTGAAATACATTTACGAGTTAGGATTCTAGGGCTCGGGCTTAGGAGAATAAGATAAAGAGCTCCACGTTTCTGGCCTGGATCCTCAGAGTTGTGAGTAATGGCACTGTCACAAAGATAAGAGATACAAGAAGGGCAAGTTTTTGGATAAATGTTCATATTTCCAAATTTTATTCCTGTCTTGTGTGAAAGCGTATTAAATACTTGTTTTAAAAAGTAGATTTCTTTTTTCTAACCATAAAAGTAAAACAGGATACAGAAAGGGAGAGCAGGAGTTACACCTTTATGCAGGATGAGTCAGCACATAAGGTGAAAATTGTGAATAGTTAAAATTATCCTTGATTCCTGAAATCACTTATAAATTACAGTACAATATACATGCTTTTGTGTGTGCTAGCCTGTATAATGTATACATGATGTATACAATATGAGAGTACCTTGTAGGCAACAAGTATGTTTTAGGCAAAGGCACTGTACATATACTGTTTTGGGCACAAACATGCAACATAACTCCATGATGGGGGTCATGGCAGGGAGTGGCAGGAAGTGAGGCAGAAAATTAAATTGAGACCCGATCGTGGAGGGCATTGGATGTTGGGTTGATGAGTGTGAAGACAAAAAGAAAGTCATTTTAATTAGTAGAATGATCTGAGAAGTAACATTTATTGAGCATTTTCTCTGTTGTCTCATTTAAACTTCACTACAACTGAGGCCGGGTGCAGTGCTTCACACCTGTAATCTCAGCACTTTGGGAGGCCACAGTATGAGGATTGCTTGAGGCCAGGCGTTCAAGACCAGCCTGAGCAACTTACTGAGACACCAACTCTACAAAAAAATTTTACACATTAGCAGGGCATGGTGGTGTGCGGCTGTCTTAGCTACTTGGGAGGCTGAGGCATGAGGATCACTTGAGCCCAGGAGTTGGAGGCTGTAGTGAGCTATGTATGCAGCATTGCACTCCAGCCTGGGCAACAGAGTGAGCTTCTGCCTCTAAAAGAAAAAATAATAATAAACTTCATCACAACTCTATGAAGTACATGTTCATAGAGTACAGATGAGGAAATCTCTGAGAGACAAAATGTATACTTAAAGAAATAGTGAGTGGGATTACCCAAATTATATACTTTCTCTTGTTTCTTTTTAAAAACCAGCTGAATTTGCCTAAGTTAAATGTGATGTGATTCTTTTGTAAAGAAATATAAAACAGGTAATCCGTAAACTCAGTCCTCAGAGATAGCCGTTTATTAAATGCCTTTGTTAAATGAAAGTTTTGACCCTAAAAGAGACATAGGTGTTGAGTTTGAGAATTTCATTGTGTTTGTGTGGTCTGTGCAATGCATTCTAGTTCTTTCTGTTACTTCTTTAAATTCTTTAATGGCTACGGTAAATTCCTTCATCAGCATTTGCTTAGTATTACAGGCATACCTCAGAGATGCTGTGAATTCATTTCCAATCCACCATAATAAAGTGAATATCACAATAAAGCGAATCGCATGAATTTTTTGGTTTCCCAGTGCATGTAAAAGTTATATTTACACTATATAGGCTAGTAAGTGTGCAATAGCATTATGTCAAAAAATGGCAATATTATGGCTGGTTTGATCTTTTATCCAGTCCACCAAAACTTCCTCCATATCAGCAGTAAGGCTGTTCTGATTTCTCTCTCGTGTGTTCATTGGAGTAGCATTTTAAATTTCCTTTAAGAACTTTCCCTTTGCATGCACAACCAGGCTAACGGGCACAAGAGGCCTCGCTTTCGGCCTGTCGTGGCCTTAGATAGACATACCCTTTTCACTAAGCTTGAATCATTTCTAGCTTTTGACTTAAAGTGAGAGATGTGCAACTCTTCCTTTCACAGGAACACTGAGAGGCCATTGTAGGGTTGTTAATTCACACTATTTCAATCTTGTGGTGTCTGGGGGCACAGGGAGGTCTGAGGAGAAAAGAGATGGGGAACAGCCTGTGGCAGCAGTCAGACCACACGTACCATTGGTTCGTTAAGTTCTCCATGCACGGCGCAGTTGGTGGTGACCTGAGATGGTCACGGTAGTAACATCAGAGATCAGGGACCACAGAGCGCCCCAACAGACGTGACAGTGATGAAAACGTTTGAAGTGTGGTGAGAACTACGCAAGCGTGACACAGGCGTGAACGGAGCTCGTGCTGCCGGAGAAACGGTGCTTGTCGTCGTCTTGCCGCACTCGGGGTTGCCGTAACCTTCAATTTGTTAAAAAAGAAAAAATAATAATAAATGCAGTATCTGTGGGGTGCAGTAAAGCGAAGTGCCGTAAAGCAAGGTATGCCCGTGTGTTGCCTTTTCCTCGTGTTTCTGACAGAAAACTCTGTTATCTTGCAGGACGTTGTTCAATGAGCTGAGGATCGTTGTTGAACATGTGATAATGAAACCCGCCTGCCCGCTGTTCGTGAGAAGGCTCTGCCTCCAGAGCATTGCCTTTATAAGCAGACTGGCACCAACAGTTGCATAGTTTAACATCCGGCTGGGCCATACATATAACATAAGCGTTGTTAGCAGCTGGTACTTCTGCCAGGGGTTGTACATTCCAGGTGTTCTACTGACCTCAATCCAATTTACATAATTCACATAAATGCATCTCTGTGGAAAAAATAATCATTTTCCTGGCATGTTAAATCGAGCTTAAAAAGTTACCAGTAAATTTTTCTATGCTGTGTTGCTAATGGTTAAGGAAGTTTGTTATCTAGTGATAAATGTACCACTTTTTTTTTTTAAAGATGCTGTCGTGCCTATATCATGAAGTACATTCATTTCTCTAGTAAAAAATAGCTCTAAGATTCGTTTAAGCCTAGTTAGTAACCTGAATTTATATTTGGCATGAGTTTGTTATGGTAATATTAACATGAGAATTCAGTAAATTTTGAGACAGTATTCTTCCTTTTAGTAATTTTGGTTAGTGATTTAAACAGAAGCACTTCCCACCGTATTTCACTTCAAATTGTTATTGAATTGATTTTGTGCTGCTTTGTTAGGACAGGTTTATTTTGGATGTACCATTATAAGAGGAATTCTATATGTATCATTTGCTATGACCTAAAATTTTATATCCATAAGTACTTCTGTGGCTTTGAGTATTTTTTAAAAGGCTCAACTTGTAAGCCTTTATCCGATTGGATAAATACATTTGGGGTCATCTAACCATTTTATATCAGAAAATAGTAACACAGCTTTCCTTTCATAGACCCATTGAGTAACATTTCTAAAATAGGAAATCCTTCCTTGACAAATGTGGACACATAATTTATTAGTAGTATTATAGTTTCTAGCATTACCTAGTTCAGATTGTTGACTGCCAATTTTCTCGGTTTCCTAGGCTTGAATTTTCATAGACAGTTGCAGCAGTTCAGATGCCATTTGAAAGGAATGTAAATGAAGATTGAGCATCTGACTATATTTGTGTCTGTTCTGAAATAATAATGAAGAGTATCCTGTAGATTACATATTTATCCATGAAATCTGATTTAAAAGTGTAATTGGAAAGGTTTATAGGTAAGGTAACTGACTGGGAATGGGACGGGGGAGGAGCTGTGGGGCAATCGTGTGCATTTCACTCTTTAATGCATACATAAATTTGGGGGAATTGGATGTATTATGCAGCTGTGATTTGGGTTGTATAAGGTGTTAGATCCTGTTCATTGAGCTCCCGTCAACTCTTACGAAATTCATTCTGGTCCTCATCACTGTTGCATGATTGGAAATGTTAAAAAATTGCACAATTTTGGTATAGAGTAATGCAGTGGTTTTGTAACCAGTTTTCTTCTGTCTGCATGTAATTTGGATTTCTCAAATACATTCATTAGTGACTTAACAGTAACATCAGTTTTCTTTTTGTTCAACTTCCTACTCTATAAAAAGATGATATTCTTAGGATAGATTACAAGAAAAATTCTACTTCATACCTTAACTAGAACCAACTATTTTTGTATTTTTGTAATATTTATCCACTAAGTTGGAGAAGCAGCCTCATAATATGCAGTTGATTTTGTGTGTGTGTGGCTAACCTCATTATCTCTATATCTGTAATCTCATGGTTTTAAAAACTAAACTTTCTAGAGCAATAAAGTGACTAATGTTAAGTAAATGTACTACTGATTTCTAATTATGTTTTTAAGAGTTGAGTCTTGAATTATAGCGGGAAATTTTGGCAGCTGAAGGCTTACTTGTTTTGAAGTTATTAGGGTGTTTTTTTCTACAATTTTTATCTTTTACAGAAGAGTTTCAAAAATAATAGTTTTTTTATATCTTTTATTCAGCTTCCTCTTAAGTTAACATCTTACATAATTACGGAATATTTATGCAAAGTAAGAAATTAAGCCTATAATAATTATATTAACTAAAGTACAAAGCTTATTTGAATTTTACCAGTTTTCCCATTTTTTATTTTCTTTTTGTGTGCTCTGTTTTTACCATGATTGTCTTTTACTTTTAAAGATCTACGTAAGCATGTTTCTGGTTTGAGGTTTTCCTCTTTATTTTGAAAATTACTCTTAGTCAAAAAGATTTCCCTAAAGAAAATAATTAATGTTGGTTTTAACAAAAAGAATTTTAACATTAAAATTACTACAATATAAAACATTCTGCTTTAAATCAAGGCTTTCTGTCACACAGCAGGATTATATTTCTGGTATGCTCATGTTTGAAAGTATAGATTTGTTTCTTAAAGGAAGGCTTAATATATAAATAAAATACTCTTAAACTCATGAAAAAGTAAATTTTACAATTTGAGCATTTCTAGCTGTTTAGTTTGCATGAACGTGTCACAGATTCTGCAGTATGAATATTAGCAACCAGCTGATTTGGCATCTGAAATTATAGTGTTCCATGTATACCAATCAAAATTAAGGAAATACAGTAACAGTATATAGAATGAATGTAGTAGGATAAGGTAACTCTTACTGCATAGTTGATCTTGTTTTTACTTACAGGTTTAAAAGAAGTTGATTTAACATCCAGAATATTTAATTTTTCAGGAAGTGGTATAGTGCCATTGTTATTCTGGTACATTTAAATGTTAAACCCTCTTGAACAAGGAGAAGCCTCATACGAAACCCATTTTATTCTAGCAAGGATTCTGTATTCCTTTTGTATACCTGATTCCTTATTAATTTAAACTCTGTTTAACATCAGTCTAGGGAGAACTTAGTTAAATACAGTTTGTATTTAAATTTTCTTAGAATAAAATGTACCGAGGTAAATGCTCCTGGAAGAAAGCAAGCAAGAAGGCTAACTTAAAAAAAAAAAAAATTTGGATATTTAAGAATATCCCTTGCAGAGGGAAGCTAATATTAAACTAGAAGTTATGAAAGATTAATGGGTTCTGTTATATAACTAAGAACTGCAAGGCTTTCAATACTTCTTCCTAAAGATTGAGAAAGAAATTCAGATGAAGTTTGTAAATTTAGGACCTGAATATTATTTATTCCGGAGAGGAAAATGAGTATATATGCATTCTGATAAGAACTGAGAGGGTTTTTTTTTTTTTTAAGGTTTTAGATCAGAATGAATAATTTTGAGGGATTGAGGTAAAGACCCTTAACTAATGCTAAGGAATTTACTTTAATATAATTATCCTATTAATAACACCTCTACCCCACCCTAAATCTCCTTAGGATCTGCTAGCCTCAAAGCCGTCATCCAAATTAGGCTAATTTTGATACTTGGTCAGAAACGAAAGCCTCAGGGGAGAAAGAAGCCCCAGACAGTTGCGCTGATCATCAGCAGGTGGCACTCTTTGCTCAGGCAGCCCCCCAATTTCACAGGCTGTGCTGGAAGGTTAAATACCACGGAAAGTGCTGTGTCAGCCATACAGCTAAGGATCTGAACTTTGTGACCCTTTTAAATGTGTGATCATTCAATACTGAACACATATTTAGTAAGTATTTGCTATGAGTACACTTTTTAAATACTGAAATGTTCACAAGAAGTACTCCGTCAACGTATGCTTTCTAGGAAAACAGTAAAATAGGCCACATTGGGAGTGGCGTCATTCAGATCATGGTCTCTCCTGTTTTTTCTTTTCATACTGAGCGAGTGCCTGAATCACCTGAACACACCAGTATAAAACTACTCTTTCTCCTTCATTTTCAGATGTATAGAAAAATGTTACTTAAAATTTTTTCCTCATCATTTTGTAGATAATACCATATAAAGCCAGCTTAACCTCTTTTAAAATGCAGACTCTTCACAGTCATATAAAAAAGCACATTGAAATTTTGGGATATTGTGTCAGGAACGGTACCTAGATGTGAAAATTAAGTTTGAGTTCCAGAGACAACTGGTTTGTCTTAAGACCTCACTGGGGCTCTCTAGGATTAGGCCAGTCCCACAGAGGCAGTTCAGCAGATGGGATTCCAAAGGCACAGCTGCATAAACCCGGGAGTTACCAACCTCCAGAGGTGGTTTCCATGAGCAGTCTTCTGACGTTTAGGTTAGAAGGCTTTTGGGTCTAGTACTGAGGATAAGAAAGGAGCTGCCAAGAGTTTGGGAGGTTTCCTGGTTCTAAAGTGGTGTTCAGGTGAGTTCTTTAGAAGGAACATATTCCTGCGTGTAAGATTAACTGTATAGTCTCTCTCTCCTTGTACGTATAGGAAATCTGACCTGCACTGAGTGTGAGTCGGTGCGACAAGAAATGAAGCACAGCATCTTTAAAAATCTAAAGCAGATTCCTTTCTTAGAAAACAACAGGGAAGAATTATAAGTGGATATCTTTGTGGGAATCTAACAATTAACTCATTCCAAGAGAAAGAAGGGCCTAAGAATCATTTCATTTTTTTCCCCTGTATCAGCCATCTGAAGCTACTTTCTTGTTAGGCTCAGCACTTTGAAACTTAACCTTTTTTTCTTGTTCATGACAGTTTAATTCCTGACTTTTACTATTTTCCTTTGTAACTTTAAGATAGAACAATTCCTTTTGATATTAATTTTTGCCTGCATACCTATTTGTAAGTTGAGACCAAATGGGTAGAGTCTTTGACGGGTAACATTTATGATTGTAATATATTGGAACAAATGTACAAGGACTGCAGAGATTAGAAACAGTCAAAAACTGCTTGATTTATAAATGCATTACTTCTGGTGCTTTATATAATAGGATATATTGAACAAAAAATTTGTATATATATATAGTGTGTCAGCATTTCTTAGTAACTTTTCTTGAATCGATTTTTAATATCTAATATTGTCCAGGTTAGGGAGTTAAAATTCTTTAGGCCAATACTATACAGAATGTATAAATCTATAAAATAAATTGAAAAATTCATCATTCCCCCTGTATTCAAGACCAAAGCACATAAATGTTAATGTAGGGCTCAGAGGGGAAATGCAGTTCTCCTGCATATTTGAGAAAATGTGAAGTCCTTTCAAGAAAATCTAATAAACATAATCATCACAGCCTGCTGACACTAAGGAAAAAGGGCCTCATTCGCTCTTTCTTCCATGCACCGATTTACTGGTCCCTCCTGATTTCCAAATTGCATCACTGTAGTAAATTATCCATGCTGGTACCTGTGCAAGTGAGCCCTGGGGTCCATATTTGTTTTGTGTTCTGCTTAAATCAGCAAGAATGATAAATTAAATGGTGTGAAATTGGAAGTATCAAGGGCTTTCTTTGGTGATTGAGCAAAATAATGTCTCTACTTGTGATTCATTGTGACCCTTTTTCACTGTTTGTGCTTTGTATGTCTAATATTTATTTCAATACAAATTAAATTGTTTCTCCGTCTGTATTGTTATATCTAAGATTTTATTGATGTAAAAATCAAATTGTGGAATAAAAATCTCTCTGGATTTAAGCAGATTTTTAAAATGTTACCTTGCAAAAGAACACCTACAGTTAGAATTCAGCTTTCCTTTGAGCTTAAATGCCTTATTACAAGAATAAGGTGAATTTGGATACACTTCTACTGTCTTTAGCCTATCACAAATAGAAATGCTATGATTTTTGAGGTCTGATGTGAAACTGGGAAAAATGTGGTCGAAGGTGTGTTAACTGGAAAAAAAGAAAAAAATTACATTGGGTGTCTCAGCTGTGTGCTTGCCTTTGTACTTTTTTATCTAGTGAAACGTATAGCCTAGTGGATGAGTTATTTATAACTGTTAAATGATTCACAATATGCAGTATATCCAAAATCATCAGTCAACACAGGATAACATAGAGGAATATATTTCCCTTCTAGGTGTTCAGAATTGGCACGTATTTTCTGTGGCAGTTTAACAACTGGTACTGGGCAATACACTGTACAAAGCATGTTAAATAAATCCTTGTCCACTTGGAGATTATAATCCAAGAGGCATTATGGAAATCACTTGTTTAAAGGCAGTTCTGATAGGTGAATAAATATTGAATTAATCAGTAAATGAGTTGACCACATAAGGGGAAAAGCGGTAACCCAATTAAAAAGAGTGTTAGGAAAATCGATTTCCTAAAGAGTTAACAGTGCGGGGTCTGGTCTTGGGGACATAAACATTGATTAATAATGCTCAGTCCTTTAGCATGTAGAAATATTTGGAGCTGTTTATAAAATTAATCCTGAGCTTTGGGAAGGGAAAAACATTTCATTCCTTGAGGCTAGTTGAATGAAGAGACTTCTCAAGGAAGTGGTACACTGAGAATCTTGAACTGTCCGTCTAAGCAGGTGATCTGTCAGCCAAGGTCTTTTTAAAAATTTATCTTATTGTGGTAAATTTTGCACATGCATAAAAATAGTGTAGTGAACTTCCATATTATCACCCAGCCCTCACAATCTCTGAGTGGGGCCCACCATGCCCTATCCTCGCCCCATTCACTATCTCCTTTCCTGGTTTGTATGTTTCATGTTATTATCACCAGTAAAATTTTCATCATGTATCTCTAAAGATCCTTTTTAAGATCAATATAAAAAATTAACAATAATTAACATAGGTCTTTCAGGCTGGATGACTAGAAATGACTAAGATGTGAAATGTCCTGATAGGAAGAGGCTTACATGATTTCGTAACAATAAATAGGTTATGAAGGGAGGGGAAAATTCTAGCATTTTTTTCCGTAAAGGGAAGACCTCTCTCACTATATTGCTGCCCTCAGAGGAAGACGGATCAAAACCTCCATACTTCCTGGGGAAGTGATACGTAGGGAGATTTTGCCTCTCCACTCTTCTCTCCCTGCTAAAAGCAGATGGTGTATTTAACTATTTTTCCTTAAAAACATGCGAATGTGTGATTTTGATTGGCAGTCTCACCAAAAACAGAACAGGGGCGGTTCAGTTCTGCAAACGGAGAGAGTCCCTGTTAACCAAAGAAGGGGGATTAATAATTTGAGGCTATGCCACTAAATTAAGATAGATTTAATATTACCTTTAAAATAAATAATAATACTACTATTAATGGATATGAAATAGATTGTAGGATTTAGGTGAATTTAATCACAATTTTAAATTTATATCCTCTTAGGAAATATTCAGTAATTTGTAGTATTTTTCTCTAAATCCTTCAAATTTGTAGCTTTACAACCATTATTAACTAGCGATGGACTAGTAATAGACCATTTTAAGTACCAGACCAAAGACTCAAGTCAACAACATGCTGTGATCCAGAATAAAATGGGTTATCTTTTTCTATCATTAACTCATACTATCGGATACTCAGGTTTCTCTAGTCTGAAATAGTGGTTCTTGATACTATGAATTATCAGGTTCATGGTTGGCATTTCAGTTTAGTAATATTCAAAGCATATAGTTCATCTTTTGAAGTGTTTAAAAATTATTTTAAACCTCTTCATCTAGAAACCTAATTTCCTTTTGAGCCATTGTACTATTGGGCTTATTTTGAATTAATGTTTTCTATATGAACTTTATTTCCTTTCCCTGAGGACAGTCCTCAATTTCAAAATAAAATCAAAAGAAACATTTCTTACAAAAATAGTATAACAGTTTTAAGGAAAATATTTCAATTTAGGTTCTTTTATATTTTTAGTTATGTTTTTAATTATATGAGTATATTGTTAGGAATAAAATATTTTTTCAAAGTAAACATCTGTCCTAATAACCTACCAGAGGGTTTTTGTTTTTTTTGCCTTTTAATATTGTGACAAAGTCAAAATATCTGTAAGGAGACTTGTTACAACTCTATCCAGGTATTTATGTTCACTAGCTCTAAAATGGTTTTGTGGCCACTGTATTTTAACTATATATTAATATATATTTATATACTATTAATATACTTTCAGTAACATCAGTATCTTTTAAGTCTTTGACATTAAAATGCTCAAATAACCTTGAAGCAGGTTTATAAAATTATTCTTTAAGTGTTTTCTGTATACTGGTAATTACCAGGTTCTCAAATGTTAAAACATTAGTATCTTATTTTAATTATAAGCAAACTGCCCCCTAGTGGCAGTTTTTCTGAAAAATATAATAATTCTAGTGGCTCTCATTTTGCATGTAATAAAAAATTGACAGGGGAGGAAACGGGCTGACTCTTTTATTTCCAGTTGGTTTTTACACTAAACCATCTAATCAAGGTTAAAAAGGGATTATTTTTCATGATTTTAACCAAGTCAGTGAGAATTTCGGACTGATAATTCAGATCATGTTCACTGAGTGAAACGGGCATTTTATATTCTATGTGACTGTCTCAGAAAACAGCAGCTCATGGATGTTCTTTGGGATACCATCATAATTTGAGCATTCAGATGATGATTCTTTTTTAAAATGTGTAGAATAAATAATTCGGGACTTAGGAGATGCCTCCACACATTTGCTGTTCGTCAAGCTTCAGAAGGGTGGTCTTAGGTACTCTTACATATGTCTTTAAAGTTTTGAGCAAGGATGAGAGACATTCTTCTCTTGTAAATGCCTTTTTGGCTATCAATAATAGTTCTCCTATAAGTGGATCTCCTAACTCATCCCAAGGGAAAAAAAAAGTGTAACCTGTACACCAAACACTCTTATTTATTTATTTTTTTTTTGCCTTGATACATTACCACAGACATCAGTGGAAATTAACACTGGTTAATTTATTCATTTTGGTTTCATTTTTACATATAATAATTTTAAACTTACAGACCATCTAGCCCATCCCCTACATTTTCACTTTTTAGTTTCACCATTAAATAGAACATACAAAAAGCCTTTTTGAAGAGTACCAAACAAGTTTGGGTATCACTAACCTCTTAGTAAATCTGGTCATGTACACCATGGTGCAAAGACACGTAGAATCTTTTGAGGAATTTTTTTTTTTTTTATTGCTATTGAATGTTGATCAAGCCTCTTAAGAAACAGATAGCTTAGACCCTAAAGTTTTCAACTACGAAATACTATTACCCAAGGAAAATTAACTCAGGATAATGTCACACACACAAATGTACTTAGAGGCCCTAACAAAAACAGGTGAATTGGCCAGTGACGGAACTATTAGTAGTAGTGGGAAGACCGGACTGAGCTGGAAGCACGTGAGTCGCCTAAAGGCATTCAAATTTTAAAAACTTAAGTGTGCCAATCACACTGGATCCAGCTTGGCAGCTCAAATGTCAAAACATTTTCAGGAGTAATGTCAAGAAGTCCACAAATAGTGGTTCCAATCTTTGAACATTCTTAGTTTCCTTGGGCCTTAATTCAATTTCTTCATTTACAGAATGTGGCTAGCAGAGGATTATTTGAGGTAGTGTATTTGAAAGTATTTGTACAATGTAAAGATTTGCACAAATAAATAGCTACATTTTACATTATATTATGCTTCTCATTTTACCTTTTGAGGTTCTGGGACTCTTGGAATTTAAAGAACTTCCCTCAAGGCCATCCTTGATGAGTCAGGGTTGGTTAAAATTTGTGTCACCGTATTTTAAGTCAATACCTTCCGAAGGCAAATGAGAAGTTTTGGACCTGTTTACAGCATGTTTTTCTCTCATTAAAATACAAAGCCTTGTGTCAACAGTTGAATTTTTATTACTCAAAATTCCAGGGCTTATGCAAGGGGCAGAAAGCAAAAGTGCTATTAGCAAAAATCAGACCCACCTCCAACTATAAGAGCCCTCTCCAGAAGCACATCTTCAAAATCAGTGAATGATTAAAAGCCCTCTCCAAACATACGCTGTTTCTAAACTATCCCAAATGAATACATAAGAAGGATGGAAACATAGTCTTATGAAATGCTCAAAACTAAATTTATCTATAATGTGCCAGGGACATGGCCCAGAACTATTATTCTATCTTAAAGAAATGTATCCGAATTTTGGAGTGATTTGATTCTCACCCTAAGCGAGGCGGCTACAAAGTAGTGGAGGTAAGACCATCATCATCGGAAGGGACTACGGTTATGCGCTACGTTTTGGTCAACGACAGACCGCATGTAAGTCGGTGGTTCTCTCAGATCATAATGAAGCTGAAGAATTCGTATCCTCCAGTGACAGGTAGCCCTCCCAAGGTTGTATCACATTGCATTGCTCAAATGTTTGTGGTGATCTGGTGCTAGCCTACCGTGCTGCCAGTCATATAAAAGCATATTATGGGCTCCGTGAGGTGGCTCACGCCTGTAATCCTAGCACTCAGGGAGGCTGATGCAGGAGGATCACTTGAGGTCAAGAGTTTGAGACCAGCCTGAGTAAGAGTGAGACCCCATCTCTACTAAAGATAGAATTATCCTGGTGGGCATGGTGGCGCGTGCCTGTAGTCCCAGCTACTCAGGAGGCTGAGGCAGGAGGATCCCTTGAGCCCAGGAGTTTGAGGTTGCAGTGAGCTATGATGATGTTACTGCACTCTAGGTGAGAGACTTTTTTTTTTTTTAAAGAAAAGTATATTATATGCAGCACGTGATACTTAATAACCGTTACTGATTTATGCATTTACTAAAAAAAATTTTTATTTTTAATATGGGTACATATGAGTTGTATATTTTTATAGGGTTCATGTGATGTTTTGATACAGGCATATAAAGTAAATTAAATCATTATTTTAAAGTACACTAAAAAAAATTATATTAGGTCATTAAATATGAAATGTCCGATTTCAAATCAATAGTTCATTATATCTCAAACAAGGAGCAGTACAGTTAATCAAAGTATGTGCCTAAACTATCAACACAGTTTTGCCATCTTAATGATAGCTCGTTTACGCCAGTAGTGAAGAAGCCTGGAGAGCCAGTAGTGATGAAACTGCGAAAGGTGTTTTCCAAAGCTGATTGAGAATTGAGTATTTTTCCTTGCAAGAAGTGGCCCAAAGTCTGGAAGAAGTGGTGGTCAGTTGGTGCAAGGTCAGCGGACGACAGCAAGTTTCCAAGTCCAGCTTCTGTAACTTGAGTGGTGGTGTTTGTGTGACCTGTGGTCAAGAGTTGTCTTGCAAGAGGCTTGGCCCGTCTCTGTGGACCAGTCTCGGCTGCTCAGTCATAAGCCATCCTCATCATTTCATCCAACTGGTTACAGCAGACATCGCTATCATCAGTAGACCAAGTTGCATGAAGCTGTAGTGGATAACACCAGCTCTGGACTACCAGACAGACACCCTTAGCTTTTTTTAATGAATATTCGGTTTTGGGCTATATTTTGGCACTTCATCTTTATCTAAGCATCGTGCCAAACACTTGTAATGGTCAAAAAGAATCCACTTTTCATCACACTTAACAATATGGTGTAGCAGTCGTTCACCTTTATGCTGTGACAGCAAAGAAAAGCCAACTTCGAGAGGATTCTCTTCTGATGCTCATTTAATTCATGTGAAGCCCATCTATCCAGCTTCTTTTCCTTGCCAATTTGTTTCAAATGGTCCAATA
Organism: Mirza zaza; assembly: GCA_008750895.1. Lineage (NCBI taxonomy): Eukaryota > Metazoa > Chordata > Mammalia > Primates > Cheirogaleidae > Mirza > Mirza zaza. Next base: position 26,343 of record VSMD01086089.1, read on the forward strand.
CTGTTGGAATAGTAAAGTCAAACTTTGCTGCTAATTCATGCGTAGGCTAACATGGATTCGCTTCCGCTACAGCTTTCGGCTCATCACTATCCACCTTGGTCTCGGATTGCCCACATGGCGGCTCATTTTCAAGATTAAAATCACCAGAATGGGACTTCTCAAATCATCCAGCCTTCCCAAACACTTCGTTGATATTTCGAGCTGTCTGCGCTGCACTGGTTCCACAATGGAACTCATGTTCGAAAATAACACGAATTTTTTGACTGATCCATGGTTTCACAAAAATTATTCTAAAAACAAATTTGAAAGATAATCACAAGCCAAAAGGTGCGTTTGAAAGACTGAGGAGGTGCCTTCTCAGTAAACATAAAACAAGAAGTGTCAAAGTGAAAAGTCAGAGATATCGACTGTCACACTTAGTACGTTAAGGCAAGCGGACATTTCATACTTAATAACCTAAATCGAACAGCCTCAAGCGGGTTCCTCAGGAGATGTTCCGGAAGCATTGTTATCACAGGAGATGAGCGCCTGTTACTGTCCCTGAAGGCCTTTCAGTGAGACAAGATGTGGAGGTGGAAGACAGTGATAGCGATGATCTTGACCCTGTGTGCTTGAGTCTTCGTTTTTAAGGAAAAAGTTTAAAAAGTAAAAATAAATTTAAAAACATTTAAAAATAGAAGAAAGCGTATAGACTAAGCATATAAAGAAAGAAAACATTTTGTACGGCCGTACAGTGTGTTCGAAGCTAAATGTTATTACAAAAGAGCTTAAACGTTTACAAAAAGTTACAATAAGCTAAGGTTGATTTATTATTAAAGAAAAACACGTTTTTCTTTTAAATTTAGTGTAGTCTAGGTGTACAGTGCCTATGAAGTCTACAGCAGTGTTCAGTAACGTCCTGGGCCTTCACTCAGCGCTCACGCAGAGCAACTTCCAGTCCTGAAAGCTCCATTCATGTAAGTGCCCCTTCCTGGTGTACCATTTCTTACTTTTATACCATACTTTCAGTGTTCCTTTCCTGTGTTTACGTGTTCGGATCGTTGTGTTACACTTGCCCACGGTGTTCCGGTACAGGGACATGCTGTACAGGTGTGCAGCCTGGGAGCACGAGGCTACCAGGCGTCCTCAAGCTTTTTAAACAGGGGGGGCCAGTTCCCTGTCCCTCAGACGGTTGGAGGGCCCGACTATAGTTTTTAAAAAAACTGTGAACAAATTCCTATGCACACTGCGCATATCTTATTTTGAAGTAAAAAAACAAACGGGCAAAAAAAAAAAAAAAACACCTGCATGTGGCCCTTGGGCCCTAGTTTCAGGACGCCTGGGGTAGATGAAGGTTTTCTGCAGAGACTGTGCCGTTCGATTTTCTTTCAATTTTCGGGCCGTAGTTTGAGGACGCCTGGACCATATAGCCGTCCATGTCCGTGTACTGCTCCGGGTTCTCTCTCCCTGGGACCAGACGGCTCCAGTCTCCACACCTCCCTTTACCCTGATGTTATCCTGAACACTAAAACACCTCTGAGGCCGGGCGCGGTGGCCCACGCCTGTCATCCTAGCACTCTGGGAGGCCGAGGCGGGAGGATCGCTCAAGGTCAGGAGTTCGAAACCAGCCTGAGCAAGAGCGAGACCCCCGTCTCTACTAAAAATAGAAAGAAATGAATTGGCCAACTAAAAAATATATATATATAGAAAAAATGAGCCGGGCATGGTGGCGCGTGCCTGTAGTCCCAGCTACTCGGGAGGAGGCTGAGGCAGGAGGATCGCTTGAGCCCAGGAGTTTGAGGTTGCTGTGAGCGAGGCTGACGCCACGGCACTCTAGCCCGGGCAACAGAGTGAGACTCTGTCTCAAAAAAAAACCCCAAAACAACAAAGCCTCTTATTTGAGCGCATGACAGAGGAGAGTCTGACGCTGAGGGATGAGTGGGGCAAGCCCTTGATTTCGCAGTCTCTACTTGCCTTCCCGGCACTGGCCACACGGAGGTGTGACCAGGACGACATCGCCGAGACAGATGGCGGTTCGGAGGGCGCTGAGGGCTCGTCGCCTCCGCTGGGGTCTCCCCGGGAAGGCTGCGGGCGGGCGGGCGGCTCAGAGGACCCGCGTCCTTCCTCCCACCGGTCCCCCCATCGCCGGCCTCGCGGCCGGAAGGAGGAAGGTGGGCACAGCCCCCGTAGAGGCTGCCGCGTCCCCCAGGGCTGCCCTGCTCAGGCGCACGCACACAGGCGACATTCGGTGACTTCCAAGCAAGCGCAAAGGGCCTAAGCGCCAGAGCAGACAGGACGACTCGGGACTCCATGACAGCCACGCCCTCCCCGCGCGGCTCCGGCTCCGGCAGGGGCGGCAGGATCTCGCTCTTCCGGCTCAGCGCGTTACGTCATTTCCGCTGCCCACCCCGCCGGCGACGGGACCCCGAGCGCGGCGCGTGACGTCACCCCGCGGTTTGCAGGATCTCGCTGTCCGGGCGCGGCGCGTGACGTCACCCCGCTGCCCACCCCGCGGGCGGCGGGATCTCGCTGTCCGGGCGCGGCGCGTGGTGGCGTCATTTCCGCTGCCCGCCCCCCCCCCCCGCGGGCGGCGCTGAGTGACGTCGCCGTTTCCGGGTCGCGGAGGCCGCCCGCGGCGGCGCAGGCAGCAACTCTCGCCGGGGCCCGGTCTATGGAGTCAGCTGGTGCCGGGGGCGGCGCGGAGGCAGGAGGCGGCGCTCGAGTGGGGGCCTCTGCCCCGCCAGGATGTGGCCGGGCTTGGCCGCCGCCGCCGCCGCGACCCACAGAGGCGGCTGGGCCTCGCTGTGCCGGCTGCGTCTGCGCTGCAGGGCCGCCGGGGACCGCCGGGGTGAGTGTCCGCGCCGGTCGCCGGGACCGGGGGGGCTGAGGCGGGCCCGGCCGTCGCCCCGGGGTGGCTGGTCCGCTTGCCCTTGCTAACCCCGGGAACCTCCTTTCGGGCCTCTGCGGCCCGTCCTGCCCGGCTCGCGGGGGTCCCGGCAGGTCTCCCCGCGACACACGGCCCCCCGCGGGCCGGGGGCGCCCCCGGAGCCGCCCACCTGGCAGCCAGGTGTGACGTGCGCGTCGCCGCGTCCGGCGGGGACTCACCTGGGCGGGCGGGGGGGAGGGGAAACTGCGGACGCCGCCAGGTTTCTGCGCTCGGCGACTCACCTTCATTGATCTGTTTTGGTCGAGATTTCCTGGCCCCTGCTCGTTTACTCCTCATCCTCCCAACGTGTTTCCTTAAATTCCCTAAAGGGAAGGGGGGATGCTTCTCATCATTTTTACATCCTGGACCCGTTTTTGGGGGCCGGAAAACAAAAGAGCTCTTCAGTTTCCTTTTAGTGAGAAGGTGTCCACTGTCAACTGTGACCTAGGAAAAAAGGTACTCGTCTAGAATTTTCATCCCTCTCCCGTCAGCATTCTTCTTCTTGATTCAGATTTCTCGGAGTTTCCAGACTAACCTCGAAGTCCTAATCCTGAGAAGACAAAAGAGTTAAATCTACCCTTAGTTTAACTCTGGTTCTCCTCGGTGCAGAGAATGTGTTTACAGGAACGTTTCTCAAAATTCAGTGTTTTTAAAAAACTTGGAGCATGTTCGTGACCTCCCAGTAGAAGTTGGAAGTTGCAGCCATTCAAGATTTTTTTTTTTTTTGGTAGTGTATAAGCTACGGTAACTACTGTGCGGTGCAGATAGATTAGAATAAAATCGAATTTGCAATAAGTGTAAGAACTGGCTCTTAAAATTCCAGACGGATTAATTTTTAACAGCACGGTTCTCAGGGCTTTCTGATAGCAATGTAAAAAGCATAACTTGAGTTTTCCCATATCGACAGCACACCTACCTGATCCTCTTACAAACAAAATGAGCCATCTGCTTTTACTATACTCCAGAATCCTCAAGTTAAGTTTCTGGCATAATTGCTTCTATCGACTAAGCAGTTTTTGGCACTCTTACACCGAAATTAAAATAGCTGTTAAATTTAACCTAAACGGCCCTTTTAAGTGTTGATAAAAAGGAGTCGAAACAGTGTAATTTGTAGCCTCTATTTTCTGTAGTTGTCGTCGTGTTGAAAATTGTATACTCCTTGTCTCAGCTGTCTGTGAAACACAGATAATTACCTATCTCACTAGTCAGAATGACTTCGTAAAGTTCTTTGGGATGTTTATTACTACAAAAAAAATTAAAATGTTTTCATACTTAAAAACAGTAGGGTTTAAAAATGACCTGTTTGTGAAAATTTAGTTTCAATACTACTGAAATATTTTTTGAAGGGGCAACCATAATGTGAAATTTAAAAATTATTTAGAAAAATAATACTGAAGTTTTAAGTTGGATGCATGTAAGAAGAAAAGACTATTTGAAGAACTTTTGGGGGGAAGAAAATCATCTGTTTTGATGTTTTTCTGTGTCAAGAAATACAGTTTAGTTTAAATGGCTGCGTGGCTGGGAAAAACTTAACAAAGAATAAGGAGAGGAAGAAACCTTGAAGGATTGCTTGAATACTTAAAAATGAGAAACACTTTTAAGGGCAAAAAAGGAAGATATTCTAGAACACCACTGTCCAGAAGAAATGTGAGAGCCTTATATCTAATTTTGAGTTGTTTGCTAGATGATTTGAGCTAAGAGACTTTCCCGCAGTTTTGGCTAGCTCAAAGGATTAAAATAAACTAGGAATAGTTAATGTATTAATATTAGACTGTATTAAAAGTTGTGCCGATGATGTAATAAGACCATGATTAAGTCCCAGGTAATTTATCAATGGATGTAGTTTTAGTTTCTGTTTTTATTGTAGGCATGTATTAATTAATTCATTCATTTGAGACAAGGTCTTGCTCTGTCATCCTGGCTGGAGTGCAGTGGGACTGTCATAGCTTACTGCAGCCTCAACCTCCTGGGCTCAAGGGATCCTCCTGCCTCAGCCTCCTGAGTAGCTGGGACTACAGGCATGCGCCACGGTGCCTGGAGTTGTAGGCATTTTTTAATAGAGAAGAGTATAAGGTATAAAGTTAAAATATATAAAAAATTATTAATAATCCAGATATTTCACCAGTCACATTTTTAATAGTTGAAATCATACTGTATTAATCTCCTACTTTTATTCATGCATCATTATAACATGAGTATTTTTCCTTGTTATGAAAATTTTTTAATGAATACATAATAAAAATACAGGGACCCTCCATAACTTAATCATTCTTCTATTAGGGGACCTTTAAGTTGTTTCTGGTTTGTCTCAGGATAGTTGGTACCATGAAGGATAATTGTCTTTGCATTCTATATTATTGTGTATTTCAAATTCACAGTAACTTTTTAAAAAATAAGTGTAACAGTTACTTGATTTTTGGGAAAAACTGCTGAAATAGTCTTTTAAGTAAGGAGACCTTACTTAAAGACCTAGACTGTAAGACCTAGGCTCCAAGCTTGTCCTGAAACTAGCCGCAAATAAATTCACACTGCAAGAAATCTTTTTCTTTGTTTTTAATTGTTGCAGAAGCAACACATACAGTAGACTGGATTTTCAGTTTGCATTGAAAGAAAAGGAGTTTCTTTTTTGTTGTTGTTCATAGTCTGAAAAAAGCGCCGGATTCTCTCTGAAAGCCACAGTAAGTAGCAGGTGACAGCCCAGCTTGGGGATCGGTAGCGTTGCTCATTCGGAGCTACAGGTGTGATATCAGTAAAATAAAAGCAGAGAAGTGTGGTTGTTGGGCTAGAGGGATGATAGGATATAGTACCAGTAGCTCTGCACTCTTGATGAAGAAATAGCCCTTTACATACAGTGATAAGAAAGTTCTTGTCCAGGCTGGTAGAACAGTAAGTGCTAGACTAAAGACTAATCTTCCGTTTGTAGATTACTTTAGAAATCACCGTGAAGAAAGGGTATTAATGGTGGGTAATATATATATATATATATATATATATATTTTTTTTTTTTTTTACTATCCTTTTGCTTATCAGAATTAACAAATTCAATAATTCTTTAACGAACAGTTATGTTTCTAGTGCTGTGTGTTAGGTATTATATTTGTATTATTGAGCCAGATGTGGTCCAGTATTGTTTTTAAAATATAAAGTGTTAAAGGTGGTAATGTAGTATATGTGCAGTTTTCGATCCTGTATTAATGCCAAATGTGTACTTTTAAAGTTGCTGACGTGAGTGACTGGTTAGCTCAGTTGGTTAGAGCGTGGTGCTAATTAATAAAGTTGCTGATACCTGAAATTCCAATGAAGTTAAAAATTAAGGACTTCTTAAAACACCTAACAAGGAAGTTCAAAGATTAGTAGAATAATGTCAGAAGGACTTAGGAGACAATTTGAAGAGACCTCTACTGGCCCCAAATGGGACAGTTTGAGCATTAATCAAGATAATGACAAAAATGGATTGAATATATCGAATAATGTTTAAATCTGTGAAATTGTAATGATACACAAAAATGTGTTACCACTGCAGGATGGTGGGTAATGAACTTAGTATTTTGAGAATTGTTAAAAACAAAAGGGTGGTGGGGAGAAGCATTTAGCCTAACTTTCCTGCATGAACTGTCCTGCGGAGTAACCAAATAAATGAAGGGGATTTTCCCTTTGTAGAAGTACTCTGACTAATAAATGAAGGAGGAATAAAATTAGAATATTGCCATTTTGTCACCCCCTAGTGAAAAAACAATTCTAAGGCGTTGAACAACGGTAGCCGTCATCACCACAAATAAAGCGACAAGCAGATACCGTGTGATTACTGACGAAGGACCTCGTCACCACTTAACGAGTAGCGCTGTCCTCAGAAAAAGAACCTGAATTTGGATAAAGCCTTTATATCATTGATTTACGGAGCGTATCGAAGAATGGGTTAAACAACATCATGGGAATTCAGTCAGCAGAAATCAGACAGGGGGAAGCTACCAGGACAAAAATTGAGGACAAACAACATGGTTTTTTCAACATAAAAATTGCAGTTAAAAAAAAAAAAAGACATTTCTGTAGCTTAAAAGAGACTTAAAAGACATGTCAATCAATAACAGTGTGAGGACCTTCTTTGGATCTCTTCACATAGAAACTGGACAAATATAAAATTTGGAAGTTGAAAGTGAGCATATTTGATGATATGAAGGCATTTGTTTTACTTTTAGTAATGGTGTTGTGGTTCTATTAAAGAAAATCCTTATCTATTAGAAATACATAGTGAAGTATTTATGAATGAAATTATTTTATGTCTGAGATTTGTTTCAAATTAGCATAAGGGTGGAAGATATGGTACAGGTACAGAGGAGACCAGATTGACCATGAGGTGATAATTATTGAAAGCAGGCAGTGGGTAGGTGGAAGTCTGTAGCATTGTTTTTTTCTACCTTTGCATATGTTTGAAATGTTCTGTAATAAAATATTTTAAAAAACTAGGGAAAACCTTGAAAAAAAATCTAGCATCCAGTTATGGAAACAAGTTACCTTCTGGGGAAGGACTTTTAGACTGTGGAGTAACCTCTCTTTAAACATTTTAGCACAAACTCTCAAAGTATTTCATCAGTATGCAGAAAAAAGTGTTAGTGACATGTTGTCTTGTTAGGTAATAATTATAAAAGGTACTTTGAATAGGGCTGAAAAGTCAGAACACCAGTCTGTAGTGAAGAAGATTCTTTTTCTTAAGTGTGAGTTTTTTAGAAGAATCTACTTTAACCCTTGCTTCACTAATTAATTTTGCTGGTAGTCTGCATATTTTAATGTGCAGAAATCTGTTGTTTTACTTGCTTTACTCAGCCTTTAAGAAATAGACAAAAATGATCAAAAACATACTAGGCCTCCAACAATTTGCCAAATAAATTAAGAGTATGTTGACATCAGGAATTTTTTAAGAAAAGAAGTTCCAAGCCTGAAACTTGAGTGAATACTTAATGTTCTCTTATGTTCCTCAGGCTCTTCAACTTGTCTTTAACATTCACAGTAACTTATGTTCCTAATGGATTCTCTGAGCCATTAAGAAAAGATTTTTCTTTATTTCAGAGCGCATGTATCTTTACATGCACATATACAAATTAACATTTTTGAAAGATTATTATTAAGCAGTTAGAAAAGTTTCCCCTTAAATGCTCAGCCCCCTAAGTCTTGCAAAAACTTGACTGTCCGTAATGACTTAATTTTATTATTTCACCTAAAACTTTAGAAACTACGTGTATTATATCTAGACAGTGTTTCCAAGTTCTTTCAGAAAGGGGACTTCTCAGTACTCACACTATAGAATAAAAGAAAAAGGGCCACCAGGAGAGTGGAGACAGATCTGCTTTTCTGCCACTTGAGTGCCGTTTTGGAATGTGTTTTCCTTCTGTGTTTGAGCCTCCCAAGCCCACAGTCATTCCAGACGCAGCAGCTGGAGTGCTTTGTAATTAGTCTTCTATTCTCCCCTCAATTAAAATTCCCATATACTGGGGCATCTCACCAAATGTTGATCTAATTATCTGATTTATAAAATCAGTGACAGTTTGAATGACTGATTAATATAATTCGCTTATTGATTGTGAAATGAAAGTGGAATGAAACTCTAGCTAGTGGAAGGAGGACACCAGATCGTTTTGGGTAGGTAGCCCTCCTGGTCTTCCCTCCCGGAGTCCCCTATTCTGAAAGGTAATATCCCAACTTTTTTTTTTTTTTTTTTT
>VSMD01086090.1:0-82544 GCA_008750895.1 Mirza zaza
ACAGACTTAAACCTAAGGTATGAAACTATTAGAATTCTAGAGGAAAATGTTGGAAACACTCTCCTAGACATCGGCCTAGGCAAACAGTTTATGAAGAAGTCCCCAAAGGCAATCACAGCAGCAACAAAAATAAATAAATGGGACATGATTAAACTAAAAAGCTTCTGCACAGACAAAGAAACAGTCCTGAACATAAACAGACAGCCTACAGAATGGGAGAAAATTTTTGCATTCTACCCATCTGATAAGGGGCTGATAACTAGAATATACTTAGAACTCACGAAAATCAGCAAGAAAAAATCAAATAACCCTATTAAAAAGTGGGCAAAGGACTTGAACAGAAACTTTTCTAAAGAAGACAGAAGAATGACCAACAAACATATGAAAAATGCTTAACATCTCTAATCATCAGGGAAATGCAAATCAAAACCACAATGAGGTATCACTTAACTCCAGTGACAATGGCCTTTATCAAAAAGTCTCCAAACAATAGATGCTGGTGTGGATGCGGAGAGAGAGGAACACTCCTACACTGCTGGTGAGACTGCAAACTAGTTCAACCTCTGTGGAAAGCAACATGGAGATACCTTAAAGCGATACAAGTGAATCTACCATTTGATCCAGCAATCCCATTGCTGGGCATCTACCCAAAAGATCCAATGACACTCTGCAAAAAAGACACCTGCACTCGAATGTTTATAGCAGCACAATTCATAATTGCAAGGCTGTGGAAACAGCCCAAGTGCCCATCAATCCAAGAATGGATTAATAAAATGTGGTATATGTATACCATGGAGTACTATTCAGCTCTAAGAAACAACGGTAATATAGCACACCTTATATTTTCCTGGTTAGAGCTAGAACCCATACTACTAAGTGAAGTATCCCAAGAATGGAAAAACAAGCACCACATATACTCACCAGCAAACTGGTATTAACTGAGCAGCACCTAAGTGGACAAATAGGTACAACAGTAATAGGGTATTGGGCAGGTGGGAGGCGGGAGGGGGGCGGGTATATACATACATAATGAGTGAGATGTGTACCATCTGGGGGATGGTCATGCTGGAGACTCAGACTTGTGGGGGGAGGGGGAGAAAGGGCATTTATTGAAACCTTAAAATCTGTACCCCCATAATATGCCAAAATAAAAATTATATAAAAATAAATAAATAAATAAAAGCCAAGAAAGGCCAAAAGGAAGGCCTCTTGTGCCAAACAGGCAAGTTGTAAATTCAAAGGAAAAGCTCATGAAGGAAATTAAAAGTGCTACTACAGTGAATATACAAATGACAAAAAAGCAAAACAGCCTTATTGCTGACATAGAGAAAGTTGTAGTGCTCTGGAGATCAAATCAACCACAATAGTCCCTTAAACCAACGCTTAATCCAGATCAAGGCCCTAAATATCTTCAATTCTGTAAAAGCTGAGAGAAGTAAGGAAGCTGCAGAAGAAAAGTTTGAAGCTAGCAGAGGTTGGTTCATGAAGTTTAAGGAAAGAAGCTGTCTTCATAACATAAAAGTGCAAGGTGAAGAAGAAAGTGCTGATGTAGAATCTATAGCAAGTTATCCAGAAGATTTAGCTAAGCTAATTGATAAAGTTGGCTACAGTAAACAATAATTTTTCAGTATCAATGAAACAGCCTTGTAGTGGAAGAAGATGCCATACAGGACTTTCATAGCTGGAGAGGAGAAGTCAACGCCTGACTTTAAAGCAGGCATCCTCAAACTATGGCCCACAGGCCACATGTGACCCATAGAGGACATTTATGGGGACTGCCGGGTGCTTTTGCCACTGCTGCTTGTCCTGCTTAGCAGCCGACTCGTCCCAGGCCCACAGTGCGCATGTGTGGAATGTGCGCTGCACTCTCCAACGGCCCTCCAACGGTCTGAGGGATGGTGAACTGGCCCCCTGTTTAAAAAGTTTGAGGACCCCTGCTTTAAAGCTTCAAAGGACAGGCTAACTCTCATGTTAGGGTGTAATACAGCTTACAACTTTAAGTTGAAGCCAATGATCATTTACCATTCTGAAAATTCTAATGCCTATTATAAATTACACTAAATTTACTCATCATATGCTCTATAAATGGGAAGACAGAACCTGGATGACAGCACATCTTACAGCACAGTTTATGGAATATTTTAAGCCCACTTTTGAGACTTATTGCTTAGAAAAGAAAGATTCCTTTTGAACTATTGAAATTGCTCATTGACAATGCATCTGGTCACCCAAGAGCTCTGATAGAAATTAACTAGGAGATTAATGCTGTTTCATGCCTGCTTAACACATCATCCACTCTGCACTCATGGATCAAGGACTAATTTTGACTTTCAATTTGTATTATTTAAGAAATACATTTGGAATGCTATAGCTGCCATAGGTAGCATTTCCTCTGATAAATCTGGGCAAAATAAACCTAAAACTTCTGAAAATATTCATTATTTTAGATGCCATTAAGAACATTCATGATTCATGAGAACAGGTCAAAATATCAACATTAATAGGAGTTTGGTAGAAATTGATTCCAACCCTAACAGATGAATTTGAGAGGTTCAAGACTTCATTGGATAAAGTAGCTGCAGATGTGGTAGAAGTAACAAGAGAACTAGAATTATGTGTGGAGCCTGAGAATGTGACTGAATTGTTGCAATCTCATGATAAAACTTGAATGAATCAGGAGTTGCTTCATATGGATGAGCAAAAAAGTAGTTTCTTGAGACAGAATCTGCTCCTGGTGAAGATACTGTTGAACATTATTGAAATGACAAGAAACGTTTAAAATATTCCATGAATTTAGTTGATAAAGCTATGGGCAGGGTTTGAGAGGATTGACTCCAGTTTTGAAAAAAGTTCTACTGTGGGTAAAATGCTATCAAACAGCATCAGAGAAATAGTTTGTGAAAGGCACAGTTAACCAATACAGCAAACTTCATTTTTCTCTTATTTTAAGAATTGGCCACAGGTACCTCAACCATCAGTGACCAGGACCCTCATCAGTCAGCGGCCATCAACATTGAGGCAAGAAGATTACAACTTGCTGAAGGCTCGGATGATCATTACCACTTCTTAGCAATAATGTATTTTTAATTAAGTAATGAACTTTTTTGGATATGCCATTGTACACTTAATAGACTATAGCATAGACTATTTTATATAGACTTTATAACTTTTTTATATAGACTTTATAACTTTTATATACACACACTGAGATTTGTTTGACTTTATTGTGATATTTGCTTTAATGCAGTGGTCTAGAAATGAACTCACAATATTTTCAAAGTACTCATGTAAATTGAGGGTGAGAGCATCAAGTGTTGTGGAGTAACATTCAGAAAATAGGTCTTTATGAGTCACGTTTTCCCTATACTGTTATTCCTCATTATTTGCAAGAGATTGGTACTAGGATCCCTGCAGAGGCAAATAACAAAATTTTTGCATGCTTAAGTTCTTTTTTATATAAAATGGCTTAGTATTTGCAAATAACCTATGAACATCCTCCTGTATACTTTAAATCATCTGTAGATTATTTATAGTAACCTAATACAATGCAAATGCTATATAAACAGTTGCTATACTATATTTTTATTTATATTATTTTGTATTATTGCATTATTTTTTGTTTTTTGAGTTTTTTTGACCTGTGGTTGGTCTTCAGATATAGAACTCATGGATACCATGGACAGCTGACTGTATTATAAAATTAGGTGCATTAAATGGAAGAAGACTATTTGGGCATATTAGAACGCCATCTATTTGGCCATTTGAAACAATACTGAAGGTTTTTCTCTTAGAGGCAACATTGCATATGGAGGAATTTAATAGAAATACATTCAGCATTTATAAATCTGTTAAAATATCATGAATTAAACATTTACTTTTAGGTAATGTCTTGTATTTGGAATATAACAAAGGTATATCTCCTATGCTTTAGGACTTTCTAAGGTGGGTACGTACCATCATATCTTACAGCTGCCCCAGATGGCTTCTGTTGTAAGTCCCTATTAAATGTTTCTTAAAACACTAACCATTTATTATACCACAATTCTCTAAAGCTAAAGTCTGGGTGGAATTGGCTAGTTTCTTTGCTTAGGGTTTCCAAAGGCCAAAATCAAAATACAGGCCTAAATGGTCTCTTATTTGGAAGCACTGGAATTAATTCATTTCCAGCTTCATACAGGATGTTGGCAGAATTTTTTTTTTTCAGTTGTAACACCGGGATTCTTGTTTCCTTGCTGGCTATCAACCAGGGGCCTATCTCAGCTTCTAGGTGACATCCCCGATGTGTGTAAACATTCAGTGACATATGGCTCCCTCCATCTTTAAATCTAGAAGCTATAGATGGAATCTTTCTCTTGCTTCAAATTCTTCTGACTTCCTCTCGCCTATAATAACCGGAGAAAACTCACAGCTTTTAAAGAAGTTCATGTGACTAGATCAGTATCACTAGGATAATATTCTTTTCTTACATCAACTATGCCATAAAACACAATGTTAACAAAAGATACTATGGGCACAGGTATCTGGGATTAGCATGTGGAACTGGGATTAGGGTGTGGAACCTTGAGGACTTTTTTTTTTTAATATAGTTCTGCCAACCACAGAGCCTGCTAGAAGAATCTTCAAATGATATAATACATTAGCTGATGAAAGAAGGAAAATAGACCTTTAAGAGGTCAATGTTGTAGGTAAAAGCATTTCAGGCTGAAAAAAAAGTTCACAGAAATGCCTAGATCAGAGAATGTATAAGGTGTGTTTGGAAACTGCTAATATTACAACATGACATGAAACATATGTTTTCTGGCAAGAAACACAATTATGGATGAAATGTTGCAAGTGGTCAGGTTTGTTAATACTTCTATGAGCTTCCAAAAATCATTCAATATTTGGTGTAAATGAATAAATATGTCAATATTTGTACATAGTCATTTTTACCTAAAGTAATTAAATGAAAGAATACATTTCCTAGAGTAGACTGCATTAATATTTACCTTTTTTCCTTGAATTAAACCCTAAGTTTAGATATTAGCAAATAAAGGCAAAATGCCACACATTTATTAAAAGATAGAAGGAAAATAGACTTAGCTGTTTTGCTTGTAACTTCTAGATTCATAGATCGCAATAATTTTAATCTATATTACTTACTTATAAAGAAAATAGAGATGCTACTCCAAAAATTTATGTCTCAAAATGATTTCATCAAGCATAACTTTGTTGTCTTTAGTGCAAATTCCTTGAATAGCTCATTTTATTTATAGCTGAGTTGTATTTGGTTTAGCTGCATATGTGTAAATTTAAGACATTTATTAATGAACAGCACTGTTATGTATTCTTTTCAAAAAGCCAGCAAAAAAACCCTCCTAAGCAGGGAGAGATACCTATATGCATTAATATCACAGTTCTCTATATTTCATTAACCAAGTTTTTGTTGACTAGTTATTTTAAAAAGTCGTTTCTGTGCATTGAAGTGACATATAAGTTCTCTTTTAGGAACCGATAGTGAGGCTATGCCCTAAGAAATTGGCAAAAATGCCCAGGTAATAGGAAAAACCATAAGAACACAGAGCCTAAGTTTTTTTACAAATGAGCAAGTTGCTCGTACATAGCCTGTATAAATGATTACTTAACTCTATACTATTTCTTTCATTCATCCTTCCAGATATTCAAAAGAAGTAAAACTCATTTGTTAGGTAGACAGTTAGGATCTCCAGCTCCTGTTGGGACAAGGATTCCCTGTTTTGAGCAATTGCTTCACCTGGGAAGAAGGATAAGGGCGGACACTCTATTTTGGTGCTGCCCCACCTTTAATCCCATCCCGAGCAACTGCTACACCTGGGGAAGGAGGGCATGCTTTACCAATCTAGGAACTCCCCAGCCTAGGAATAATAAGATTTAGAAAGTGACCTAGAGTAACCTAAGGGTAATTAATATATCATAGGTTTGAATCCACATTGCAGTTCATCCCCCCTAGTTGGGCTTTCTTAGAGGGAGCTCGCTCCTAAGTGCAGATGGAATTTTGAGGACACCTGTCGATCGTTTGATAACATCCAACACCACCCAAGAGTCCTTCTCCAGACTGGGCTACTAACAGGAAACAATCCTAGAAGTCAAATGTAGTTGAGTGGGTCAGTCAATGAGTGTCTCTCTCCCCTGGCGGAGAGAGACTCATTTTATCCTGCAATAAAGAGCTGCTCTTGTGAAACTACTCCCTGCTTGAGGTTACTGTGTATTGACCTTGCTGGTGATTTTTCCAAGAAAGAAGTCAGAGGACTGGGATAAAGACACTCTAGACTTGACACTTTGGTGTGTCTGGGCATTCTTTGGCCAAGAGCACACTAAGAACCTAGGGCAGACTCCCACCCTGACATCTTTAGTGCTGAAACTCGGGATTCTGACAGGTCCATTTTTGTAGATTTACAAATTTAAAGAAAAAACCCACTTTCATTCATATCCCAATATTTCACTTGTCTACTTTGCTAAAATAAGTGCTATAAAGGAAGTAACATGATTATGAACAATCTAGCTGGAAATGGAGAAAGAAACAAACAGCAAAGCTGGATCATATGGTGGTTCTACTTTTAGTTTAAAAATAAATAAACAGAAATATACTAAAAAAAAAAAAAATCCCAAAACAACATACAACAGAGGTACCAACAAGGCTGTACTATCTACAATCAGGATAATCAGTTTTCTTTCCTGTCTTCTAACCCTTCCTCTCTCCCCATCTCTAACCATCTGTTTGTCTTCCTTTCTCTTTCTCAATATATAAACACACATGCACACTATCATCCAGGGGCAGATATCTAACTTTACTTATCAGACCTATAGTTTTCCAATCTGGCATGCTCGAGATTGCCAAATTACAAATACAAAATGAGGTACGGGACCTGGGAAGAGGCCTGTGCAAATGAAAAACCTTGAAGTTTAAGTATTGCTAACTTGGTGGGAGTCCCTTCTGCTTACAAATGGAGACTCTTGTTTTCCTCTTGCTTTACTTTTATAGTCTTCTCATTATTTCTTGATGTAATTATAATATTTATCTTATAATTTCTTCGATGTCTAATATTAATTGATTACTCCTTTGACATCTCTCTCTCTCTCTCTCTCTCTCTCTCTCTCTCTCTCTCTCTCTCTCTCTCTCCCGAAAGGCTTTTATATTCTGTTTTGTTTTGTTTTGTTTTTAATGAAAAACTTGGGACTTGTAATGATAGTTCGGCAAGGGAAGATCGTTCATACTTTGTTTCCTAATTTAATTTCATTTTCTTTATTGAAATAGTATCTTGTATTGTTTTTGAGGCTTAGATAACATTTGTTTCCAAACAATCTGATTAAGATAATTTCTTACTAATACCATTACTTGAGAAAAATGAAAAGCTTTTTTCAGACTACTATGTGTCTGAGACTAATAGTGAAAGGTGTCATCTAATCCTCTTGCAATAGGATATTTTCATGGTCCAGAAAAGCCAGTCATTATTTTTGTGGAAAGAATTCAAACCAGGTTCTACAAAAGCATGAGTTTCTTTTACTTAATATTTTCTTGGAAACTATATAAAATTACTCAAATTGTCTGCTTTATTTGTTCAAATTTTAAAAATCCTTTACTATAATATGAATCACTTTAAAATAAGTGTCACTATTAGTAACTACATCTTTATACTAAAAGAAAACTTCACCATGAAATATAAGCATATGAATTCCATAATAACTGTATGTTCTATATTTCAAAATAAATAATTAACATTAAGTTAATTTCTTCTTTGAGGACTGTATGAACTATTATAGCTAACAACATAATTTATGGGTCCTGGTACAAAATTAAAATGTGGGTCCTATTGTACAAAAAGCAGAAAATCAGTGCCTTTAAAGCTACTATTATAGAATGTTTTTACCTTATTCTATAGTCTCTCTCTAGATTTGTCCTATGGTCTTATGCTATTTAATGTCGTTTTAAGTAAAGAAAAATTACAATTTTAAATTATTACCATGAATTTTACAATTTATGTTTGTATTTCACTTCTTGATACACACACATTCTACTGATGGTCATTACTTGTGTCTTACTGATGAGTAAGGAAAGACCAAATGAAAAAGAAACTGTAGAAAGCCCTATGTTTTTTTTCTATCCATGTTATTAATAGCATTCTCCGTGTAAGTGGTTGGTTAATACAGGGAAGTTATTCTAGCAAGAAAGGACACAGTAGGGTTCCATGATTGTCTTTTTAGACAGTCACTGACTTTTTTCTGTATGCATACCAAATGAATGAAAATCTAGACTCTGAGGGATGTCAGCACCCCTGCTTATCCAGCTGTAGACATGGCACACTAACCCTGTACTTGCTTAGAGCCTTACTGAACTTCCACATGTTTCGGTCCACCAGAGTTCTGTGTTCAAGTATCACTGAGAATGTAATCTGTGAATATGGTGGCAAAGCCTGAAGACATACATGTTATGCAAAACTCCTCTGCTCACATGCATGCTCTATTGTCCTATTGGTCATTACCTATAAAACACAGATTCAAAGACAAAATTATTAAGAATATGTAGATGTAACAGCAGAAGAGTAAACTAAGCTGATGTTCCTTCTGAAAGGCAGGGTCCTATGACTGCACAGATGCCACTCATAAGCCTGCCCTAGGAAATGACACAGTAATATAAATTTGAACTCTAAACCTCAAGTTAAAGCAGGTGTCTATTTAGAGTTTTTCAGGCGAATTACTTTTTGTTTCATTTCACCTATCCAGAGGTCAGAATGAGGCCTACAAATTTATTATCTCTTCTTTTTTCTTGCCCTGATTATTCTACTCACACATTTAATAACCCTTTGAGGGTCCTACTTTTACATGGGGATCTCTGATCAATATCCTCACCTATGTGGATCCATGACTTTTCTCCTGTTTTCCTTCAAAGCCATTAAACCCAAGGCTCAAATCATGGCCCCACAGAGGGTGATATCTCTGAGTGGCATTGTTTTTCATTCAAACCAGAACTTTGAACACAGAAAAGACAATGGTGGACTAAGAAAAACAGGCAACTAAAGAACTCTATCATGTCCTTTCTTACTGGAATAACTTCCCTGTATTAACCAACTACTTATAGTAGGTTAGGTAAGAAGATAGTCTAACCGCTGCTATAATTATAGTAGCTCTAGTAACAACATTGTACATTGTACTCTGAATTCTGTTCTCCCTTTGTATACTGGCATCTGGGGTTTCACTTATATCTGCTTATCTATTTATTTAGTTTTAAAATTTATTTATTAAATATATGTCTGTGTGTGTGTGCACTCAACCATGCGAGTTAAATGATACTTTTTACATTTTATCCATAATTTCTAGGCATTATTTTAGCAAGAGATTTTCCCACAACATGCTTCAACTACCACATTCTTCTAATATCTTTTTAATAATCAATTTTGGTTTTCTTGATCTTTTCTTCTGCTTACTTTAGGTTGACATTATTTATGGCATTATTTTCTTAAGAGGAGTCCTTAGATTTTTCAGTCTTTTTAGGGATTTTCGTTGTTATTTATTTGTTTTGTTTTTTGTTAAATAAATTCCTATAATGCATGAGGAAACACAAGCCCTTTTGTTTCCGTGTGACCTTTTTGTCCTGATTCCACACTGGTACCTAAGAAATATGTTAGCTCTGCAGGCTGAACTGTTCAAGAGGAAGTACCAGCTACCTCATATCTTGTGCCAATGCATCTATTGGACCAATTTTTGACTCCCTGGTGCTCTTCTTATCATCGAGGTAAAACCTTTCACTCCTTACCCCTCCACACATACCTTTAGCCAATTTCTGGCCCCATCATCAAATGTTCTTATTGTTACATGATCAGTTAGACACGGTTGTCCAACTACTATTTAATATCTGCATTATAATTGTGTGAAATAATACTTCAATGATGTCCCTCCCTTACAACACCCTTGACAGCACTGAGTGCTGATTCTGGGTTTTATCTTTACCATCTGGCATAATCAAGTAAAAACTTTCCTATAATTATTGCTTTAATATTTCCCACAAATTTTTATATGTGACACTTCCATTGCTTTGAGACCCTCTATATTTCATAAATTGTTTTATGATTTGCTGATTAGCACATGATTTGTTTAGTTATGTTTTTTGCTTATGAATATATGGAAAAAGCATCCTTTATATTTTTATTTTTACTTTCTAATATAATTTTATTTTGTATAATTCATTTAAAGGTACTTTTATTATGTTTTGAGTTATTTCTAATATTATTTTGTGTTTTCTATGTATCATTTTTGTCTCTGCTTCTCCCGCTGTTGTGCTGATTTCCTGAATCATTTGAATTTTTTCATTTGTATGTATATTTTTAGTAATTCCTTACTTGGGCTTTTAAAAAAATTCAACAAACTTATGGTGAAATGGACTAATACTTTTGATCAATCATACATCATTGAAAAGAATATAAAATAAATTGACTTCTGATGTTTTTTTATATAACAAATAAAAAGACTGCAAAAGTAATTAAATTTGTAAGAACGTATTTGCTATCAGAAAATTAAAATGAACTAACAGAAAAATTGGGGGCCAAATGTCTTCTTTGGAGACATAGTCCATTGTCTTTTGTGTTTTATTATATTTAAATTTGTGTTCTTCTAAATTTTCCATAAAAATTATCATGGTAATTATTTTAATAAGATCTATTCATATAATAATCAAATATGTGGTGAATTAAATAAAGACTAATCAATTGAAATGTTCATTGCACAGTATATTGAGGGAAGAAAATAGCAGAATCATAATTAAACTTCAGTGAGAGTGTCTTGTTTTGATTTTAAATAACCATTATAATTAATTTACCACTAAACGGGTTGTTTTGATTATAAAAAAGATTATTATTTTAAGGGCAGGGCATGGTGGCTCAAGCCTGTAATCCTTTCATTCACAGTGGCTGAAGTAGTAAGATCCCTTGAGGTCAGGAGTTGGAGACCAGCTAGACCCCACCCCACCCTACCATCCTGCAAAAAATAGAAAAATTAGCTGGGCGTGATGGCATGTACCTGTAGTTCCAGCTACTCGGCTACTCCAGAGGCTGAAACAGGAGTATCACTTGAACCACAAAGTTTGAGGTTGCAGTGAGCTATGATCAAGCCACTGAGCTCTAGCCAGAGGAGTGACAAAGCAGGAGATTATGTCTCCAAAAAAAAAAATCTCATTTTTGATAATTTTAAACATTTTTGTCCTGTTTGATCATTAAGGAATAACCAGGAATCCATGTGTTTCCTTGATTGCATTACTGCAAAGATAGCATCATTTGAGGGACTTAACATAGCTCTTGAAATGAAATATGAAAATAGAAATTTCTTTGAATGTTCAGTTGTAATGCTACAAATATAATAGGGCTGAAATTTAGCAGTTTATGAAGAACAAAATGTCAGTATACTCTAACTTGATATGAGTTAAAAGTGATAATTTAAGATTTTTATATTTTTAAATTATATTATGCTGAAACAATAAAAAAGTTTTTACAATTTGTAACTGAATAAAATTAATTTATTCATAGACTAATTTTCATCAGCATCAGTTAAATTCAGCAGATCCAAAAAGTAAACTTCTATATAGATTTAATTTTAAAAATGAAAACTCAAGGAATGTTTTGTTATGTTTTTTACAAAGTACATTTACTGCTTTTTGGTAGGAAACATAACAATAAATAAGATATTATTTATGTCCATCAACAATTTACAATGCAATGAGATAGAAAAATCTTAACTACAAAATTATCAAAAATTAAGAAAAAATACTATATGGTATATAGATATATGTAGTCTGACATATATAGAATACTTTTGTATAGCATGTGTTGTGTAATATATTTATAACAAATATATCAATAATGTCTGTAAACAAATATATAGTGCATATTTAAATTAAATAAATTTATTAGTCAATCTGATGTACATGTTTCATAACATACATTTATTTTGTAACATACATGATATAACATGTATAACATGTTCTACACCATATATATGGTGTAGAATATGCATATATGGTATGTCACATTTATAATATCACATATATTGTTGAAATTTTGAAAATTTTATTGTTTTTTATTTGATTTTAATTGTTGGTGGACAGAAATCATTAGTATTCATGGTTTTATTTCTCACAGAAAAGTGGTAAATATGTTATTTAGGAAATAGACAAAATATTCATTGAGTTATTTATATACATATCTATATATTTATTATACATATGCATATATGCATATACATGCACATGTATGTGTGTATATAAGTGTTTTTTTCCTTTATCCCAAATATCTTTTTTTCTTCCAAACAGTATTTAGATTCCTTCTGAAGACTTTCTTTCTTTCCATTGGTTATAATCTATTTCATGTATAATCTCTGTCTGTTGTCAAGGAGCGATTATATTGCTCATGAAAGGCAAATGAAATGTTTCCCTCTCTGGGTCTTGAATCTTAAGTAAAGGTCAGAGTCTGAAAATAATTAAAGTGTATTCTGTTCTATGGGTGATACTCAGAAAAGGCTATAAAAGCATTGTCCAATAGAAATAAAATATAAGACAGATATTTAGTTTTAAATTTTTCAGCAGTTACATTAAAAACAAATCAAATAGGTCTAATTTACTTTATAAAATATTTTGTTTAACTTATTGTGTACAGTTCATAATCTTTTCTGAATATAATCAATATAAAATTATCAAGATATTATATATGTGTATATCAGATATAAGATACATCAGTATACAACTGCCCCTCCTTATCCATTGAGGATAAGTTCTGAGATTCCCAGGAGATGCCTGAAACCAGGGATAACACCAAACCCTATACTATTTTTTGATCTGATAATCCAGAGGACTACTGAGTAATTAATGGGCAGGGAACATATACAGTGTGGATTCTCTGGATAAAGGGATAATTCAGGTCCTGGGGTGGCACAAAATTTCATCATGCTACTCAGAACACAGCACATTGCTTAAAACTTACTAATTTTCCATTTATTATTTTCAGACCAGGGTTGATCATGGGTAACTGAAACCAAAAAAAGTAAAAGTGCAAATAAGGAGGAACCACTGTATAAATATCCAATTAGATATATTACCTGTATTTTATAAATTATTTTGAATAAATATATTTATAGCATATAGTTTATAATACATATTTTTAGTACTATTGAGATCTCAAGTGTATTTTAAACTCATATTACATCTCAATCCTGATTCCACCTTTCAAGTGTGTAATGGGCAGATGTGACAAGTGACCGTTACTTGACAGTGTGGCACTAAAATGAATAAGACCATCCTCGTTAGAAACAGAATAAATTCATTAATTTTGTTTATATCCCTCATTCATTCATTTTGTTTATATATAATTCATTCATTTTGTTTATATCCCTCTAATTACCAGAATTGAATAAAATGCATCATTATGATTTGAATAAAATGCATCATTATGATGCATTTTATTCAATTCTGGTAATTAGAGAGATATAAACAAAAATAATTTCAGATCTTTAGTTAAAGACTAGTTGTCTAGAAAACAACTATTAGCAAAAGAGGGAACAGTAAGAGGACTTTCTACATTCCCAGAAATTATATAATAAAATAATATAAATAGAAAATAGATCAGTTCTATTAATATATGTATACAAGATAAAGATATTCTATTGAAAGTTCAAGTATTCTAGAAGAAATAAAAACAACAAGAGTGATACATTCTTTTGTTTTTTAAAATATGGAAAAACATAACCACAGAAACTTTAAAGAAGAATAGCAAATGTACATGAAGTAATTTGAAACTAACAAATGGGGTCACATATTATCATCAGACAAGTAGAATCGAGGCAAGTATTTGGAAGACAATTTTTCATATGCCTCTCGCATTTCTGCACATCTGTAAGGGAGAGGCCTGTCTTTTGTTCTGAATTATCTTTTTAAGAATATTTGTAGAGTAAACAGCATAGAATATGGAGATACAATGTCTCCTTCTTGAACAACAGGCAGATTTGTTTACTGTCCAGCATAGTAAAGGTGTCTTGTCTACCTTTGGTGCAAAGGGCAGCTTTGCTTGCATCTATTACAAAAGATCCAGGTCCTTTTAATATGTTGAGGTACATTACTTCTATTCCTAATTTGTTGAGAGTTTTTATCATCAAATTTTGTCAAATGTCTTTTCTATGTCTATTGATGTGATCATGATTATTTTTATCCTTCATTTTATTTATGCTATAGATCACATTTACTGATTTGCATATTTTGAACAATCCTTGCATCCCAAGAAAAAATTTTAGGTGATCATAGTGTATGATAATTTCATACCGCACACAACAATGTGCTACTGAATTCAGGTTGCTAATATATTTTGATGATTTTTGCATATGTTCATCACAAATACTGGCCTGTAATTTTTTTCTTATAATGTCCTTATCTGGCTTCGGTATTAGGGTAATGCTGACTTCATAAAACGAGTGTTGGAAGTGTTCACTCCCTTCAATTTTTGGAAGAGTTTGAGAAGGATTGCCATTAATTTTTTAAAATGTTTGGTAAAATTAACCAGTGAAACCATCTAGGCCTGGACTTTCGTTTGTGGAGGCATTTTAGATTACTGATTCAATCTCCTTTCTTACTGGTTTATTCAAATTTTGTATTTTTTCATCATTAAGTCTTGGTAAGATGTGTATTTCTAGAAATGTATCCATTTCTTCTAGGTTATTCAATTTATTGGTTGTTAAAAACAAACAAACAAAAAGCCTTGATTTCCTGATTTTTCTTTTTACTCCCATATTCAAACAAAATTCTTCTGTGACCAAATGTGTGGGGAGTTTTTCCCATGCATCAAGCAATTCTCCAGCAGACACGAACTGAATGCCCTATAATTCATTCAATCCTTATGCTATCTATCTGTAGATATTGTCAGATCCTGCAGGTTGAGTGCTCAGTTCCACAAGACTTCCCCACTTCAGATGCCAATTGCAAGTCTGAGCCATCTGTACTTCTGCCCAACTGGCTATAAACCAGTGCTCCATGACTCCGTCCTTGAGTTCAATAAATTTGCTAGGATGGCTCAGAGAACTCAGGGAAACACATATATTTTCTTGTTTATTATGAAGAATATCATAAAGGATACAGATGAGCAGCCACATGAAGAAATGGATAGGGTGAGATATGAGGGAGTCTCAGAGCTTCCATGCCCTCTACAGGTGCATCACCCTCCCAGTACCTCCACATGTTCAGCAATGCAGAAAATCATCAAATCTTATTGTTGAAGAGTTTTTATAGAGCTTTATCTCCAGTCCCTCCAGCTCCCATTTTCCCAGAGGTTGGTGGGTGAGGTTGAAAGTTTCAAACCTCTAATCCTCTAATTATTTGGTCTTTCTAGTGACAGACCCCATTCTAAGGCTATTTAGGGGTCCTGCCCTAAGGAACTTCATTAGCATAAACATAAAAGTTATCTAAGGGGCTCATTATGAACAGCAAAAGACATTCTTGTCACTCAGGATATTCTAGAGTTTTGGGGCACGCTATGGCATAAACTGGGGACAAAGACCAAATATATGTCATATTATATCACACTGGTATATAGTTATTCATAGTACTCTCTTATCCTTTGAATTTCTGTGGTATCAGTTTCAGTATCCTCTCTTTCATTTCTAATATTTATTTGAGTTTTCTGTCTTTTTTTCTTAGTCTAGCTAAAGATTTGTGTTGTGAAATTAAATAATCCAAATTTAAAGTTGTTGGAATTTAAATTATTTCAAGCCTTAAGAGGAATGTGGCTATGTGGCATGAATCAAATAGCATGTAGTTATAACTTGTGCTTTTTCCTGTAAATGATCAGGAAAGGCCTTGTGTGCCAGAGATAAGACCCCATCAGATCAGCCCTCCTATGAAATGTTAGAGCAATCTTTCTTGGAATGTAGCAAGGTATTACCAATCAAATCCCTATAAGGTATGTACTGACCTTGTATAGAATGTTGCAACCTTGTTAACTGTCTATATAAGTATGACCTTGACTTTCCCACTTTGCAACACTGACCTAATCTTTTGGAGTCTGTATTTC
The DNA here is from genome assembly GCA_008750895.1 of Mirza zaza. Lineage (NCBI taxonomy): Eukaryota > Metazoa > Chordata > Mammalia > Primates > Cheirogaleidae > Mirza > Mirza zaza. The sequence goes on from VSMD01086090.1 coordinate 16,053, forward strand.
CTGGGTGGAATGCTTTGCATGCATATAAACTCCATACTTAATTATATTTTCTAAGTCTCATTATTTAAGGTTGACAGTTTCAATGTTGTTTATCTTTTTAAAAAGCTGTTTTGTTGATCTTTAATCATGTTTTTCTAGCCACTATTCTACTCATTTCTGCTTTGATCTTTATTATGTTCTTACTTCTGCTAACTTGGGGCTCAATTTGTTTTTGTTTTTCTGGTTAGATTATTCATTTGAGATCTTTCTTTTTTCTTAATATAGGCATTTATTCCTATAAGCTTCTCTCTTATAACTATTTTTGTTACATCTCTTAAGTTTTGGTATATTGTATTTCCATTTTTGTTTTTCAATATATTTTTTGATTTACTTTTTGATTTCTTCTTTGACCCGTTTGTTTTTCAGCAGTGTGTTTTTTAAATTTCCACATATTGTGAATTTTACAATTTTCCTCAGGTTCATAGCTAACATGAAACTCAATGGTGAAAAACTGAAAGCTTTTAAGATAAGATCAGGAATAAGACAGGATGCTCACTAGTGCCACTTTTATCTAACATAATACTAGAAGTCCTACCTAGAACAATTAGGTAAGAAGAAAAAAAATTAAAGGCAACCAAATTAGAAAGGACAAGTAAAATTGTCTCTGTTTATAGATGACATATATGCATAAGAAGAGTCAAAAGACTCCACCAAATACCTGTTAAAAATAATAAATACATTTAGTAAAGTTGCAGGATACAAAACAATATACAAAAATCAGCTGTGCTTTTATACAATGATAAGGAATTATTTATAAAAGAAATTAAGAAAAAAAATCCATTTACAAAAGCATCAAAACAATAAAATACATAAATAAATGCTGGGGAATTTAAAGATCTATACACTAAAAACTATAAAACATTGATAAAAAACTGAATATAAGACAAATAAATGGAAAAGTATCCCATATTTGTGGATTGAAGAATTAATATTGTTAAAATGTCTGTACTACCCAAAGAAATGTGCATATTTGATACCATCCCTATCAAAAATTCAGTGGAATTTTTCACATATATAGAAAAACAATCCTAAAGTTATATTAAACCACAGAAGATGCCAAAGAGCTAAATCAATCTTAAAAAAGACAAAAGTGTAGGAATTACACTACCTGATTTCAGAATCTACTAGAAAGCTATATAATAATCAAAACAGAATAGTACTAGCATAAAAACATACCAATGGAACAAAATAGAAAGGCCAAGGTAAATCCATAATTATACAGTGAGTTTTTCACAAAGATAACAAAAACACACAATAGAGGAAAGATAATCTCCTTAATAATTGCTATACATAAAAATGGATATCAATATGCAAAAGAATGAAGTTAGACAGTTATCTTACACAATATACAAAAGTCAACTCAAAATTCATTGAAGACTTAAACATAAGACCTGAAACCATAAAGCCCCTAGAAGAAAACTAAGGGGAAAACTGCTAGAAAATTTTTGATCTGACACCAAAAGCATAGGCAACAAAAGTAAAAAAAAAAAAAAAAAAAAAAACAAGTAGGACTACATCAAACTGAAATTTCTGAACAGCAAAGAAAACAATCAACAAAATAAAAAGGCAACCCATGGAATAGGAGGAAATGCTTTCAAACAATATATCTGACAAGGAGTCAATACACAATACATATAAGGAACTCTTACAATTCAATAACAATAAATAACTAATTCTAATATAAATGGGCAAAGAACCTAAATATACATTTCTCAAAAAAGACATGAAAATGTCTAATAGGTATATGAAAAAATGTTTAACATCACTAATTATCAGGGAAATGCTAACAAAAATCATAATGAGATATCACCTCATACCTATTTTGATGGCTATGATAAAAAGGTCAAAAGATAAAAAATGTTGGTGAGGATGTAGAGAAAAATGAACACTTGGTACCCGTTTTTGGTGGGAACCTAAATTAGTACAGATATTATAGAAAACAGTAAGGAAATTTCTCAAAAAATTTAAAATACAACTATCATATCATCCAGCAATCATACTTCTTGATTTATATCCAAAGAAAATGAAATCAATATTTAGAAGAGACATCTTCACTCCCATGTTTACTATAGCATTATTCACAAAAACCAAGATATGGAAACAACCTAAATGTCACTCAACAAATCAATGGATAAAGAAAATACAGCATTTATATTGTGAGTATGCATATGTGTATGTGTGTGTGTATGTACACATACACAATGGAATTTTATTCAGCCCTAAAAAAGAAGGAAATGTTTTAATTTGTAGCAATAAGGACAAAACTAGAGGATACCATGCCAAGGGAAATAAGCCATGAACAGAAGGACAATACAACATGATCTCATTTATATGTGAAATCTAAAAAAAACATTAGAACTCATAAAGACAGAGAGTAGAAAGCTAGTTACCAAGCCTGAGTTGTGGGGAAAAGAGGAGATATTGATCAAAGGATACAAACTTTCATTCATAAGATTAAGTTCTGGAGACCTAATACAAAGAATAGTGACTATAGTTAATACTACTGCACTGTATACTTGAAATTTAATGAGAGAGTAGATCTCAAGTGTTGTCTCCACACACATAAGTATACAGAGGTAATTAGGTTATGTGATGAGAGTATCATTTACTAATCATTTCACCATGTACACTTATATCAAAATATTACATTATACAATTTTTATTTCTCAATCATACCTTGATAAAGCTTTAATATATAAAATTTTATGTGTCAATCATATCTCAAATAAATCTGGGGAAAATAAACTAAAATAAAAGATTCAGATTCCTTAAACTTGGTGTTCCTCAGGTGTGACAGAAATCTGATGCACATGCAGTATTTGTTCCCTTCTACATTGTCCCTATGGGATTTGGGGGTCAAGAGAAATCAATGCACATATCAAGTTTATGCTGCGTATTCTCCCATATATAATAAAGTTCTTTGTCTTTTGCCAAAGAATTCCATGTCTTCTGCCATTATCTATCAAACTGTAGCAGACTAACGTATTTGCTTCCAAGTCAAGAAAAATCTTAGACCATTCACATCTCTTGCCAGAAATTCATAAATAGGATAAATAGGACAATAACTGAAAAAATATAGTATATATAACAAAGGTATACATGTTGTCAGCCTTTATTGACTAAATAAAATTGTGTCAAACATTTGAAAAAAAAATAATCTGAATTTTCTTCCCCATTGTTATAGGCAATGAGCTAGGTTCTTTTTAAGAACTAATTCATATAATCATTACACCACCATCTATAAGTAGGAATTATAATTTCTATCTCACAACTCTGGTTTAGAGCATGAAAATACTTGTCCAAGGCAAGGCTGCTAATATGAGCCAAGTTTTAACCATCTTCAAAACCCATATTCTGAACAGAGTGGCTAGAAAAAGAAAACTTGACTGACACAAAAGAGATGAGAGATTTAAAGTGTTTTGCTTTGTTTTTGAAAGACAGAAATCAAGAATGGTTATTTTTTAAACTGCCCATCATAGTATATATACTCTTCCTCAAGACATTTCAGTGGCTTCTCTTTGCCTACCTATTAAACAAAAATTATAAAAGGTCATTGTATTGGACTAAATCCTGCACTAGGACCCAACAGACCAGACTAAAACCAAAATGGCATCACTCATACTAAAGCTTCACATCACCAAACCAAAACTAAGTTATTCTTTGACCTGAGAAATCAGGAGAGAAAGATAATAACCAAATTTCCCAAATAGGCCATTTTCAGTCAGTAGGTTAATAAAATTCCATCTATTTTAATCCTTTCCAAAGAAAAGTAACCAGAAGTCATCTGATGTTAACCACTCAGTTATAATATTTTTCTCTTGTTCTTTCTCCCTTTTCCCATTACAAAGAAAGTAACTTTGAAATAACTAATCTACTTTTTGTTCCTTGTTTCTGTTTTCTTCAGCCCTTTTCTCCTTATAAAACATATCTTCTCTGATCGGCTCATTGGAACACTTATTCTATTTTATGTAATGAAGTGTTGCCTGATCCTAGAATTGTAAAGAAATCTAATTAAGATCTTTAAATTGTTGTAATTTTGTCCTCTGACATACCAAATAAAACATGAACCCCTTTCTACAGCCTTAAATGTCATGTGTAGAATGTATTCTGACTACCTTTCTAATCACAATTGCTCCTCTTAGGTGCATCAAATTCCTTTTTGCTTTTCACCTCAGACTTCTTGGTCTCAGGATTTTTTTTTTTTTCAGTTGCTTTTTCCTATCCCTTCAATTTTGTTTTTCAAGCTTACCCAATTCATTATTAGGATATGTTTAATTCTTTTCTCCTTATTAAGGCCTTCCCAGATCACCATAGTTAATTTAAATATTTTAAACACAGGGTAGAGAGAAAAAGAAAATAATTTATTTTTTATAAGTCAGTTTGATAATAGGAAGACACTGATCCTGCCTAAATTTTATGTGAAAAGCTAATCAAAACTGTAGTAGTTTGCAGAAATTTTTCCAAAGTCAATCTAAAAATCCATGAGGGGAAAAATTTTAATATAGAAGTGTAAAATATTTTAGAAAGCAGGAGAATGTGACAGTATTGCTTCACTTTTTATAAAACCATTTCAAAGCACACACAAAAGAATGCAGACTTAACAGATTATTCTTGTTTTTCCACACCAACAAACCAATAAAGCTTTTCTGACTTTCTCTTTCCACCTACCCAACCCCACGGACTCAGTTATTGGCAAAAACTCACATAGCCTTAACTTTTTTATTCAAGAATATTCCTTGCACCCACTGAAGTCTCATTCTTTCTTGAATATACTGCTTCTAATGCAATGCATATGCTCACACCATTTTTACCATTGACACAGTGGGTGGATTACTTGTCCTCTTTGGGTGTAATGCTGTTTACCATGTGTCCCCGAAAATAAGACCTACCCATAAAATAAGCCCTAGCAGGATTTCTAAGTATTCGCACAATATAAGCCCTACCCTGAAAATAAGACCTAGTGATGGGCGTGGCGACACAGCAGATCTGCACAACCCACGCATTTCGTCTCGGAGCAGTAAAGAAGATGAGCAGCCCTTCTCATCTGCCCCATGAGAGCTCTATTGCTTGATATGAGAGATCGGGGCCAATGGTTCTAAAGGAAATAGAGTTGCAAGAAATTCAGGATGGAATTTGGGGTTTGGAGAGTTATGATGATGTTCCAGAAGAAGACGACTTAACTATATTTGAATAAATGTAGATTGTTATACTGTACTTAAAAAAAATAACACATCCCCTGAAAATAAGCCCTAGGGTGTCTTCTTGAGGAAAAATAAATATAAGACCCTGTCTTATTTTGGGGGAAACATGGTACATATTAATATTATTCTGCCTCCATTCTATCTAAAAGAATCTCAACCTCAAAAGTTTACACATTAACTACTGTCCTTTATTTTGGCTATCACCTTGATATAATGTCCAAAAGAATGAAAACATGATGGTAGATATAACTTGCCAAAATTAGAAAAGAAAGAAAAAAGTTGATAATTAAATATGCTCCAAGTAATACAAAGGTAATAATAAAACAGTACAGATAATGTGAAAAAATTAATAAACAATATAACTATAGAAAACACTACTGAAAAATAGAAAATGAGTAGAAAAATAGAAAAACAAATATGAGAAATGAATAGGAAATATTGCTTTCTTTTATATCCATGTTGAATCAAAATTTCCATGAAAGAAATATAAGTACCAGATGGCTTCACATGTAAAATTTTCCAAACCTATAAGGAAGAAATTGAATCCTTTTCACATAAAGTCTTCCAGAAAATAGGAAAATTAGGAATATTTTCCAATATGACTAAAAAAAAAAATCTTAATATCAAAGGACTGTTTAAAGAAGGGTTGAAATAAGCCATTCTCTCATTAACATAGGTGAAAATACTCTAAATAAAATATTAGGTCATTGAAATCATCACTATTGAAAGGATGATGTATCACAACCATATTCAGTTCATCCAAAAATGTAAGTGCAATATTAGGTCATTGAAATTATCACTATTGAAAGGATGATATATCACAATAATATTCAGTTCATCCAAAAATGTAATGTTTCCTTGATATTTAAAAATGAGCAGTTATAATTTATAATACTAAGCAGAAGGAACAAGAAAATTCATAATATTTTCATATATAGGAACAGCACATGATTAATTCAATACTCAATTATTTTAAAATACTGAGAAAATTAATAATAAAATGGAATTTCTTTGATAGAGTACCTACAAAAACTCTACAGTAAACATCATACACAATTATGAAATAATATAAGTTTTTGGCTAGAATTACACAAGGCTTCTCAAGTAAATCTATGTGTATTTAAAATTATAATTCAAGCTCTAATTATTCCAATAATGTAAGTAAAGAAGTTCAAGAATTCCAACTATCATAATTTTCAAATCATTATTTAATGCTGAGACAATCCAAGAAGTACCTATAAACAAAATAAAAGATGCATGAGAATGAATAACTTTAGAAAAGTTGCCAAATATGAAGCATTATATGTATGGTTGCATATTGTGTTCTTATATAGAAAGAATAAGAATTGAAACAGACAAAAATGAAATCACAAAAAAGATCCATTTACAAAGGAAAAAATCTACGAAAAGATGTGCAACACTCACACATTGAAAATTACAAATTAGGAGAAAAGAAGACTTAATAGAGAATTATGCCACATTTTTAGTTTGGAATCCTCAATATTTTTAGAATATCAGTTCTTCTATATCTGATACATGAACTTAATATAATCATAGTTAAGAATAGTGAGGCAATATGAAGAAAAAATAAAACTGTAAGACATAAACAACCAGACATAAAGCGTTATTACAAAGCATTATATTAACTAAATCATCATATTTGGTAAAATATTTGACAAAGAGAAAATGGACAAAATAGAAAGCCTAGAAACTAACCTACTCCACTGACAGTTAAGACAAAAATTATGCTGTAATGGATTGGTAAACAGATTGTTTTTCAATAAATTATATTGTATCAATAGGATAAACATATGACAGATATAATACAACTTTATGCTTTACTTACAACAAATACACAGTGCCTTTCACATACAACCAATACAGTATTAATTAGATTGATTGTTGATCTTAAAATCAAAGCAAAGAATAATACGGCCTCTGGGGGAAAAAAATCTTTATAAAGTTGATGTACATACAAATATAAATGGCAGGTAAAGCACCAACTATAAATAAAAGCGTGGACAAATTAGATTACACCAAATTAAGAAATTCTTTTTAAATAACAATGGCATTGACACAGTTTTAAAAGATGGAAATATATATACACATACATAAAAATATACATATTCACAAATATGTGTATATATGTGGATACATATGCATGCATACATATGCATGCAAGTGTATGCATTTACACACATATCTCCCAATGAACAGAAAATATAATGGACTTTTGTAAATTGACTGTGGAGGTGGTTATACAGACTTATTTGCCAAAGTGTAAAAATTTTAGTACAATTAAAATGAATGCATTTTATTATATGCAAATTATGTCTTAATATAATTCCTTTAAACTAAAAATAAAAAATATAATGCTGTTACACATACACACACAAACCAGAATATATAAAAATAGAAAGACTGATAATACCAGCAGTTGGCAAGATATGAGACAATTTTAACTCTCATATATTGAACAGAAAATTGGTACAGTTAACTTTAGAACACTGGCAATATCTACCAAAGCTATACTATGGTAATATCAAAATTTACAAACAACTAAATATGTACCAGCAATAGAATGGGTAATGACAATGAGACATATTCATGGGATAGAATACTAAAGAATAATTAAAATGAACCAAGTATTGCTGCATATAAGAACATAGATGAAACTAAAAAGCATAATATTGAGTAAATGAAGTCAAACACAAAAGAGCACATATCTTTCCATTTGTATATAGTTCAAAATCAAGCAAAACCAATCTGTTGGTAGAAATCAGAATAGTGATTGCTTTCAGGGTTAGTAACTGGAAGTGAATATGTGGGGAGCTTCAAGATATGGTGATATTCAATTTATTCAATTTCTTGATCTTCTTACTGGGTAGATGAATGTGTTCAGTTGGTAAATATTACCTTGTTCATCCATGATTTGTGCAATTTTATAAATGTACTTTTTATTTCAAAATAATTTGCTTATTACAACAAATCTACTTATATCATTGAAAGTGATTTAAAAGTATGAAAGCCCAAATGAAACTAATTTTGAATGGTTTCAAATATCATCTGGAGAAGAGAGAGAAATGTTCTTAATTATGTGAGTTTGTTGCCTGGTGCAGTAGTCTGTGAAATTTGTGGACAAAGACATGTCAGGAAGGAAGCATGTGTATTGTAGTCTATCAAGAATGAAGAGATGTATTTCATTTTCACCTTAAAACCATAAGTTCTCATATGGTACTTTTGATTTTTAAATTTTTGGGTGCATGATGTACTTAAAAAGTTTGGGTGCATGATGTACTCTATTTTTCTATCATATCTCAAAGGATTTAATTGTATGCTTTCTCATTGTGTCATCATTATGTGCTTAGCTTTTCCCTCTCATAATATTTTGTCATGAATCATCTAGAAATAAGATTCTGACATAATCTAAACATAGACATTTTCCTCATTAAATGTAGTGATCATTTGCTACTATAAATCTTAGTGAGAAAAGTTTGACTCAAACCATTACAGAGAAAAATCACAGTGCAATATATTTTATTACCTATTTCCAGATTCTTCTCATGTTATGATGTTATCTAATCTATCCTTCGAGGCTAAATCAATCCCAGTAACAAAAGAAGTCTGTTCTGAGATATATATATATATATATATATATATATATATATATATAGTCTCTATATGCTGTGAAAATGTGTGAATTAGCATGTATCAAATAAATGGAAAATAGGTCATCTAAAAATTCAAAGAAGTGATATCTCAGTATAGACTCATTCTTTGGGAATGGAATTGTAGCTGGTAGAATAGTTAGGATTTTGGTAGGCAGAGAAAAAAATAGAAGTTGCACCAATACAGCTGTCAAAGGGAACTATAAACTTAACCAGAAGTTGAAAAGATCAAAAGAGAGCACCAGGATGCTCAATTTCACAAAATTTGGGGACCATCTTGGTCATTTCCAAAATCTGAGGTTTTCTATATGTCATATGAGTTTCCTCTTTTATAATTTTGTTTCAGGCAGAGACAATCTGAAGAACCAGGTCCATAGGTTGCAGGAAATAATACTTAAGAAGCTCTAAGAAGAACCTCTAAGAAGCTCTAAGAAGCTTTTAAGTAGTATAAAATGTTGTTTTGAAATTATTTCCTAAAACATATGCTATCAGCAATTTAGAAATGCTCTGATTTATGTTGAACATTGTTCTAGTGAATGAAGAGACATATATTTTCGGGAAAGTCTTAATATTTGTATAGTTTCTATCAGAAATGAATGATGCAACTCCATCTCTAACTATATTTTATAGTGAAAGAGAATAACCTCTAGAAGATGCATTATTTATAGTCATCTACACCACAATACCTACTTGTGTCACACACATTCTGATTAAGTGAACAAACTGTCTTAATCATTGTATTTTCTTATAAATTCCCATAGTTGTTTATAGGGCAAAATTGATAATCTTCATTTGAGCATTTAGGATCCATTTTAACTTGATGCCAATTTATATTGTTCTGTGCATTGTGGTATAAAAACTCAAATGTGTATTTTGAAGTAGAGCAAACATGAAGTCAAAGCTGCTTCTAGCTATTTTTCTAATTTGTACAGTAAAATTGGCCAGATACTTAGGCTAGAAACTTTACATTTAATAACAAATGACTTCGCTGCTTGGGCAAACCATTACACAGAAATCTCATAAAGGGGGTGTCTTAATTAGTCAAAAATGTAGGCATAGATAAAATCTCAAGTCTTCTTCCATTAGTTTGTTTGAAGAGCTAATCTGCTTGAAGAAGCAGCAATTAAAAAGCTTTCATTTTAAGTGTATATTAAATAAATCAAATATGATGATGCTGTAAACATTCATTATAGATTTATTTTGATATTTCTTCTGCATAAATTGCAGATATATGCATAATCTTATCTTTAAAGATCTAATAGCATTTGATGATCAGGGCACACAACCGTGTATTGCTTACAAGTGATGATATTCAACTAGTAAAACGACTGTTTCATTGCCTGATTTATAAATAAACCAAAAAGACCCATTAGCAGATCAATTCTTTATTTCTTGCCCATAAACATCTCAACGTTTTTTAAGCTTTATTATATTTAGAATTTATATTACTAATTTTTGTTTCCATTAGTAACATAATTTCCCACCAGTAAAGGCAATATTTAAAATATTTTAGATTGCATGAGAGACTGATTTTATTTTGTTTTTCTTAACTATGACCATCTTTATGCAAACTGCCAAAGAGTATTCTTTGGGTGTTCCAACTCAAAACCAATAGTTACTTGAACGATCTTGGCATGTGATCTAATTTCAAAACAAAGGGCATATGCAATATAGCTTATTGGCACCTTTCTAATAATATGGACAGGAAAGTCTGCTGACACCATGCAGTGTAAAGATGATGCCTCACAGTGAGAAAGACTTTAGATTCTTCCTCTTTATTGCTTCATGTACCAGAATAAGGATGTGGTACTTAGATCCAACATGTAGCTATTAAGGAGAAAAAAGGTGACAAAAACGTCCATAGGTGTATGGAATTTACAGTGACCTGATATTATGGAGTTATTGAAACAACCCTAGACTGCCTACCTTTAGGCTTTTATTTTAGTAAATACCTGATTACTTTACACCTGAGCCACTACTAGTGATACGATTCTATTATTTGCAACCGATGCATCCTAATTGATGTAAGCTTGTTAATAGTATCTACATAGTTAACCATTTCAGGTTTTTATTTTTCTCTTCCTAATTATCCATTTAAATATTTTTGTGAAATTTTAAATAGATTGGAAGTTATTATTAGACATGGAAGCACTAATAAGGACATCACTGAATGACTTCTCTCTGCCCTCAATAGGTAACCCTATTCTCCTCATAATAACCATGGTCAATAACACTCATGACTCATGAGCACAGTAACTTTTTTCTTTGACCCCTGCTTTACTAGTATGAGGAACTCAAAATAACTGGGAGATGGCTTTCAATTAAAGTTTGATAGTTAAGTGTAGCCACTTGCTATTTCAGAACCTTGTCTTTACCACTGATACTATCAAGTTCTCTTAAATCAGAATACAAGCATATTTTTCTATAATCAATTATGGTTCACAGTGGAAGCCAATACTGAGCTTTTCAGTGATGCTGGTGCTGCCCTCACTGGTGCATTATTTATTGTTTTAGTGAAGGGAGGGTCCTCAGGATCTCCTAGAAATAATGTATTGGGTTACCTAGTCTTATCTAATAAATCTGTTCTAGCATATCTTTATATATCTCTGAACCTATCCCTGGATGCTATGTCAGAGTGGCTGAATGTCTACTTTATTTACTGCAGGCCATTATAGTACCAGATATACCTGTCAGGATGTTAAATACCAGAAATGGGAAAGGGCTCCACTATCATGAAACTTACTTATCCAGGCCTGTATCTCATTCTATGGCCCACCACATTGAAAATCATTCCCTGTGCATGTTACTCAAGTATTTTCCAGTCCTTATTAGCCACTTAATGCAGTTCCTTTTATAATTAGTCTCCTAACTTTTGGATCAGGCGCAATACTTCTTCAGTTATTCTATGCTGAAATTTGGCCTTAATTTATAATCCAGAAGCCATTAGAAGTAGTGGTTTCAGATCTTGAATAGGGCAACTATTATCTTGCAAGATTCATGTGACATCTTTGCATGATCTCAATTAAGAAGAGTCCACTATCGTATAGAAAGGGGAAGCAGCTACTTTTTAAAGTTCAGAAACCCCAGGGAAATCTGGGGCTTCAAATTTCTCAAGTACATCAATACAAGTAACCTTGTCCGTGATCTCAGAGTCCTACTCTATCCATGACATTGTCCTAACTTTATCGTAAGAGACTTGACAGTGCTCTTTATTTAGCCTTATGTGTAGCCTTTCTACTTTTACTCTCAGGGCTTGAACATAAATCACAGCACAGACTTGCCTTTGGATGCAGGAGATCAGGGTCTCCTTACAATGTGATAGAGGCATTTAGACTTGCATACCATGTTTAAGTCAAAAGTTGGCTGGCCTGAGCTCCTCATTTTCTTTCATGAAGGCTTCAATGGTACTTAATAACAAATAACCAACTACATCTTCCTTATGATTACCATTACTCTCTTATCTCTTAATAACTAGAGATGTTGCATAAGCCATAAATCCCTTTCCATGTGTGTTATATCCCAACTCATCACATGTGAGAGTTGAAGTAATTGTTATGCAACAGTCTTCCCAGGGTGATCAGCACCCACCCTATTAATCATAGCCTTATTGCCATCAGGATCCTAAGTGATTCAGCTGCCAAATCCCATCTTGATAAACTGCCTCCCAAATCTACTGCTGTTAATCTCTGTCCTAGTTTGGATTTTAATAGAAGAAAGATCTTGGGAAAGGTTTTAATGCAAGTAGTTTTAAAGGAATATAACTCTAAAAAAGAAAGATTATGAGGAAGGGAAAGGAGAACAGGAAAGGAAAGGCAGGTGACAAAGGGTGTTTTTATTATCCAATTTTCATCATAGGCAACATGAGCTTAACCCACTGAAGAATTCAAAGACAAAGAACATGAACTTCAGAATGATCCCAATGGAAGGCAAAGTGATTTAGGATAACTCCCATCAATCATGAATCAAAGTCTGCTCTTCAGGGCTAATATTTTTCTCTAACTTCAAGCATACTATGTACACAGGCAAAGAGAGCTCCAGAAACTGAAAAAAGAAAGAAAAGAAAACAAACAAATAAAAAATAAACAAACAAACAAAAAACCTTTCAGGAAGAATGTTATACATGCTGATAGTTGAAAGTGTGCCAGAGTGCACTGAAATGTTAAAGAACAAGGGGAATGGGGAACAAAGGGGGTACCACCAACATTTGTCCTAATTTCATTTTATTGGAATATTTTTAAGTATCCTTCTATTTCTTTGTCATTTTATTTGTTTTCTCATTCTATACATTATATTCCCTACTGAGATTTTCATGGGGTCTATTCTCCCCTATGCTCTTGTAATTTAATCTTTATTGCTGAAGTAATTTTTTTTCCCTAAATTCCTCCAATTTCTGTTTAACATCCTATGTTTTCTGGTTACCACCTCTTGTTTTTTGTCTATCTGAGTTCCTGTACTTGCTTTGGGTTATTTCATCAGAATTGCAAAAGCTTCATCAATTTTTCAAATGTATACGTTGGATTGTTTGGGCACAACAGTCTTATATTTGGGGATAAATTTTGTGGGCTTGAGAATATTTGATGCATACTTTTTAAAAATATTTTTTTCATATAATTTTTTATGCATGCTGCAATGTTATTTTGGATTATTAGTACTCAAATAAGTTGGCATTTGTGGTCCAGTTATTAAGAGAAAGATCTCATAATTTTCTGTTTTATTCTGCCACAAAGATCCCCTTAAGCTTCAACGAGTTATAGTTGACAAATAAAAAGATATATCTTTAAGTTGTACAATGTGATGTTTCAAAAGACATATTACAGTGTCAAAGGATTGCCACATGAAGTTAATTAACATATCCATCACCTATATGGCTACTTGTGTGTCTGTGTGTATGGGCGTGTATGGGGGTGTGTGTGTGTATGTGTGTGTTAAGAACATATGGGAACTACTCTCAACAAATTTCAAACATACAACACAGTATTATTAACTATAGTCATCATGCTGTACATTAGAACTCCAGAATTTATTCATTCTATGTAAATGAAACTTTCTACCCTTTGACCAACAGTTTACATTTCCCTCTACCACCATGCCTCAGCTCTAGGCCCTGGCAACTACAACTTTCTACTTAATGAGTTCAACTCTTTTAAATGGTACATATAAGTGAGATTACACATCATTTTTCATTCTGTGCCTGGCTTATTTCACTTAGTATTATGCATTCCAAGTTCATCCAGTTGTCATAGATGACAAGATTTAGTTTTCTAAGGCTTAATAATATCCTTTTGTATGTGTGTATATATGTAAGCACATTTTTAAATCTATTCATTCAATGATGCACACAGATTAATTCTATATCTTGGCTACTGAGAATACTGTCATGATGAACATGGGAGCACAGATGTTTCTTTGAGATACTTATATCATTTCCTTTGGATATGTACCTAGAAGTGGAATTGATGGATTATATGGGAGTTCTATTTTCAATTAAATTTAAACATTTAATTTAATTAATGTGGTAGTTTCATTTTTAATTTTTTGAAGAACCTCCACACTGATCTTTATAATGGCTATATCAATTCACATTTCCACTACAGTGGAGCCAGGGTCCTTTTAATCTGCAACCTTACCAATTCTTGTTATCTTTTACCTTACAGAGTTTTCTAATAGTCTTTTAGGGGTTTCCCTGTATGTGATGAGTTGCCTTTTTTCATGCTGCTTTCAAGCTTCTCTCTTTGCTTTTTACTTTGAGGATATGATTATAATATGTCCTGATGAAGTTCTCTTCATGCTTAAAATTTTGGGGGTTCTTTGGGCTTCAAAATCTGGGTATGCATTTCCCTCTCCAGATTTAGGAAGTTTTATGTCATCATTTCTTTAAATAAGCTTTCTTCACCTTTCTCTTTCTCTGTTCTTTTTGGGACCTTCATAATGGGTATACTGTTTCATTTCATGGTATCCCATAAGTCCATAGGCTTTCTTCATTCTTTTTCATACTTTATTCTTTCTGTTCTTCTGAGTAATTTCAAATGATCTGTCTTAAAGATCACTTATTCTTCTGCTTGAGTCTGCTGTTGAAGCTCTCTACTAAATTTTTTGTTCTGGTCATTGTGTTCTCTAGCTCCAGAATTTTTGTTTTATTCTTTTTTATGGTTTCTATCTCTTTGTTGAACTTTGAATTTTGCTCATGTATTGATTTTCTGATACAGTTTAGCTTTCTTTCTGTGTTTTCCTGTAGCTCACTGAGCTTCTTTAAGACAATTATTTTTAATTCTTTGTCAGGCAGTTAATATACTTCCATTTCTTTACAGTCAATTACAAGTGCTTTATATTTTTTCTTTTGTGGTGTCATGTTTCCCTAATTATTTATGATCTTCATGGCCTGTGTTGGTGTCTACACATTTGAAAAAGTAGGTACTCTTTCTAGTCTTCAAAACTAGCTTTCCTAGGGAAAGCCTGTCACCACTCAGCGTGTATAGGGATTCTAAGTAGCTGGCAGGTGGAGTCCAAAGTCTGGCTTGCTGCTGGGGTCCTCAGGCAGTCTTACCTAGTTCCTGGGTCAACAGAGACACCTGGTACCTGGATTCATGGGGGCTGAGCTTGTACATAGGTACATGGAGGCAGGCCTGAACATGTGTGCACTATGTAGGCTGGTACCTGAGTTTATAAATGCATGGCTAGATCCAGGATCTGGAGGAGCCAGCCTGAAGTCTGGGTTTACCTAATGCTGGGGTGGTTCTGGAGCCTGGGGCTTCAGGGCCTGGCCTGGCTGGGGTATGGGCCTATCTGGCACTGCGGTGGGCTTATAAACTGGGTCTGTCATATAATTTCAATTAATTAATATGTTAGTTGAGGAATTATTTTACTTTATTATTTTTGTCATTCACCTCATTTTTCAATATTGCTTTTAGGAAGAGAAGTAGGTGGATTCAGATCTAGAATCTGTATCACTCTAAAAAGTGTTTTATTTTTCTATTTTAATAAATTTATTTTTAATTTTCAAAATTTATATTTAATAGCTCAAAGTTTTCTCCACATACTTTTCAGATTCTTGTCTTGACTCTTGATTTTTTAAAAACTGTTTTTTATTTGTAGATAATTGTAGATTCACATTTAGTTGTGAAAAATAATACAGAGAGATGCTGTCTGCACTTCACCCAGTTCCCCCAAATGGTAATATCTTACATAGCTTTAAAGTGGTATCATACTCACTAGATAGCACAAAAGGATATTAATAAAATCCATCAATTTCATTCAGATTTAACTCATTTTATACATACTTCCGTGCATGTATATTTAGTTCTATGTGATTTTATCATATGTAAATTTGTACAACCAGTGCCACAGTCAACACACAGAATAGCTTCACCGCAGGGATCCGTGTGCTATGCATTTTAGCCATAGCCACCTCCCTCCATCTCCCCTCCCCAACCCAGAAGCAACTAAACTGTTCTCCATGTCTATAATTTTGTCACATGAATGGAATGATACAGTATGTAACCTCTGAGATTCGTTTTTATCTCTAAGCAAAATTAAATTGAGATCCATTCAAATTGTAGTGTATATTGGTAGCTATTGCTTTTTAATGCTGAGTGGTATTGCAGGTGTAGATAAAGTTGTCAAATCATTGATTTTATTTATTATATATTGAAGTATTAGAAGCATATTTATTTTGGGTCAATTTCATATTCTAATGTTATTTTATTATTGGAATAGAAATTGCCTACCTTATTCTATCTTCTATACTCTTTCTCAGAGGAGATTACTAACTCATTCAATTTTCAAACTTTGGCCTTGAACTTATTTTTTAAAGTGTCAGTTGCCATGAGATACTCACGTGCTTTGGGTTTTGGAAGTGTACTTACATGGTAGTTTTGGTAGTTTCATGTTTATCATGTCTAATCCTATTAGCTTTAAGGTTTTCATACTATGTTGATAAATGTTTCTTTTATACAAATGTGTTGTGAGATCCTAGGTTTAGATTTCTTTCATATTTTTTTAAATCTATAACTGTATTTAAGCAGAGCGAAAACACTTTTTATTTTCCAAAGCAAGTAGGCAGATCATTTCTAGTCTAAGTTTCATAGAGAGGAAAAATCTGTGTATCCCCAATTTGACAGCTAGGTTATGAAGTTCCAGCTGTTACACATATATGGAAGGAAACTCTGTATTGAAGATTAGAGGAAACATATCCTAAAAATTAACATGGATTCTCTTAAACTTATGTTCTATTAAAGGGATACCTTTTGTGTGTAAATAGCTATACACAAGATAAGCAGTTAGTGTTCTCAGTAAAATGTAGACAAAGAACTATATAATATTGGAGGTAGGGACACATGTAAAGAAAAACATTATGTCTGCAGTGATTATGTCAGTGTGGGAGATGTGGATTTCTGCTTGACATTTTATTTCATTATTCCTAATATTTACCTCCAGAACATACCCCCAGTATTATAAAGTAATCGCTAATTTTCCTCAAAACAGAGGTTGAAAAAAACACTGCTTCACTAAGCTGAACAATGTATCACTTACTGTATATGAATATCTTTTTATTTGATTATTTTGCTAGAAATCATAGCATGAACAAAATACAGATAGGGCTTATTTTTGGAAATTGAGGTTGAGATCAGATTATAGGAAGATCTGATCTTAAAGAGCAAGGGTTTAATTCTTAGGCAATAGGGCATCATTGATTAATTTTTCAGCCAGGGATTAATGTGATCTAATTGTAACTCTGGAATAAGGCTTAGGAATAACTGTAGAATTGATTAGAAAGAAAATGGAAACTAAAAAGCTTGTTAGCAGTTGTTTCATATAATCTTAAATATAAAATATATAGTTCCGATGAGAAGCAGTTTAATATGAACACAAAATACAAGTTAAAATTACATCAAATATATTTCAACTAAATGATGCATACAATATATGACATATCCAACAATGCATAAGCATTTGGTTTAATGCGATTTTCTGTGGTTAATCTTCCCTAAATTTCTTCTAATCTCAATCCATTGGCTTTCCTCTGACTATTACAACTGTGAAAACACTTGAAGTGATAATTATTTCATTGACTAGTTTAAGCTTGAACTGTCTAAAATAATATCTTATGATGATTATAGTGTCCTTAGAGTACTTCTTCTAAAAGTGAAATCTTATTTCCTTTAACTTATGAGAATATTGCAATGTTGATACAAAAATAGCTCCTCTTTTCATCCAAAATTGTCCATAATCATTTCTGAAAATGAACATATAATGGAATGGCTGCCAATTTAAATGAATTTAGGAAGAATCTGTGACTCAGGATAAAACAATAAGTTAGCAGAGTATTCAAAGATATAAAAATCTCTTTTTTTTTCTTTTTAAGATTTTGTGAAAGATTTTAAAATGGAGAAATTCTGTAGCTAAGTATCTCTACATGAAAAATATATATATTTAATTTGATCAAATTAAGAAACTCAGTTAATACATAAAGACAGTCAACAAATTATTTGTCTATAAAACTTTAAGTATAAATTAATAAATTCTTATTTTAATCAGAAATCTTTCCATAATTTATGTGCTTTCACCCAGTCAGAAAATGTTCTCAGACTTTCATGACCACGTTATTTCTCTGATTTCTCTTTCATTTTTCCCTTCCACAGGAAAATCACATAACCCTCCTTGGTCAGAATATGTTCTCATACAAAGTAGAAAATGTTTCAGTTTCATACCCATAACAATTATTTTGCTTAATGATACATTTGATTATAGCTGTGTTGAGGCTATATTTGGCAATATTTGAATTGCTTAAGTAAGTAACACCATTCAAATTTACTTTATTTTTGTCAATATTCCTTGCTATCACAGCTCTCATTATTTCAGTATTTTATTTTATCTTTTATACAGGGTATTAATTAGCCATTTATTCTACCATGGAATCCTTGTCTTCAAAGATTGAAACGTATCTGGTATTAGTGTCAATTACTGGGAGAAAAACTAATCTGATATCTATATTGCTAAAAGATGTCCCGAGTAGAGAAATAGCTCAATAAACATTTCACATTTCACTATTAGGTATCAGAGAACATGAAATCCTAAATAAAATATGGTGAAACCTCTGAAAAAACTATCTTAATTGGGAAATGACATCATTCTTTCCTGATTTTCCTTCCACTTATAAAGAAATAATGTATTGTATACATTTGCTAGATGCTTCAAGCTTCATCAAATGTATCATCTTTGTTAATGAGGAAAAAGGATAAAAGTGACCAGAATAGAAGCCTGAAAATAAAAGTATCAGATAGAGAAAAGTCAAAACATGTATAACATTATAGATCAAGTTAAGAAAATTCATAAAAGACAGCACAATCCATGGGTGAAAGTGTGGACTATAAAGATCAGAGTACATTATGAGAGAAGGTAAATTGTAAGGAAAGAATAGGTTTCCATGTCTCTTCCACCTGTCTTTGGGTCTACTTAGTAATGGTATAGCTGTGCATACATCAATTGCAGAAGGAAGTGGTTAATTATAAACATACAGTACATGTAGTATATTCTAATGCTGTACTTCATGTCTCAGCATTAGATATAGGGATGTGTTTTTGCAGGGAAGAAATGAAAAATAGGTACAAAGGAAGTTCAAGTGAAAAATATACCTCAACATATTTCTTTTCTTTTATGTGTTTTTGAAACACTTTGTCCAGGGTATGGCATCCCATAGGTGTTTATAAATTATCTGTCAAATCAATGAAAGTCTCATACCTAAATTTTCTGTTGAGCCTCCTAGTGTTAATTGCTTGGAAGCTGCTGTAAAATTACATAAAATATAGTGGAATCAGAGAAAGTTTATATTTATTTTTCAGAATTTAACCTGGATCACTGCTATTATGCTGCCCATTAGGGTAATTTTCTTAACAATTATTGCAGCTCAGGCTTTATAACACCCTTTACAACTCCTGTCAATAGAAATATTTTTTCTATTTGTCAATTATTGAGTTTCAATCCCTAGCTTTTATTATTATAGTCATTCAATCTATCTTTATTTATTAATAACATTTAGTTTTTTCATAAATCACATGTTAGTTATTTGGTCAACATATTTTAAAAATGTAATTTATATTAATTAATTATGCTGAAATCAGCATGGGTATATTTCTGCATTACTGATAGGATGATTTGATCAACTTACTCTTACTTTTTTATAGAAACGAATTATTTTCTGGGAATATTTGACAAAAATTTTTCTAGCATAGTCCTTTAATACACAGTAAAATCTTATCATTAAAGGAGATTTTTCACATCGAGCCAATACCATCCATGTGTAGACATTATCTCTTATTTTATTTCTTAAATTTGATGCCAAAGAATCATTTTCATCCCAAATGCTTTCTTTTTTTCTTCTTTTTTTTTTTTTTGCCACAGGAATGCCATTCGCTAATGTCCTTTCAAAACAGCACAACTTGTTGAGTGTGCATATATATGTGCATATTAATATACATACTTACAAAATGTGCTTGTGAGATATATATATAGTACGATATATATGTAGTGCTGATTGCTTAATGTATTCATGAAGCTTTGTAGCCAGTGAATAATTACTTGTATAAACTGACCTTAGTGGCTACCATAAAACAGTCTAATTATTCCATTCTAAAAGTGGCTGTAATTAATGTAATCTCCAAAGCCATAAGATATTAATATTTCAGGTTGCAGATTGTCTGTAACATTTGTTGCACAAGATGGTAGTTTAATGTGCAGTCTGCGCTATAATTCACTGTTAATCTTTCAATACTGAACCTTTAAAGTGCCAGCTCTTAATATATTGCTACCGTAGTATCATAGGTTTGAACTCAACTCCAGACGAAAACGAGCAATTAAATATGCAGCCAAACTGAAACATTAGAAAAAATGCTATCCGTAAAAATGAATGTTAATAACTGTTACATTTTCTAAGCAAGAAATTTAAGCACTGGATAAATCAAGGATTGGGAACCTGGAGCCTCAAAGGTACATGTGGCTGTCTAGGTCCTTAAGTGTGACCTTTTAACTGATTCCAAATCTTACAGAACAAATCCTTTTACTTTTATTAATACATTTTTGTTCATCTTTTATATTTTTTATTTTATTTTTAAGATGAATGTATTTAAAATACCAAAACATAAAATAAGTTTCAACAAAATAATCCTCCTAGATTGACCAGCACAATTAATAAGCCATAAGGGCTAAATTGATGGCTGCTATGCTCATGATTTAGTTCCAACTTCCTCCACCTGACTGGCACCACTATGGCATGAGGCTGGTTGGTGAGAGTTTATGGGAGCTGAGTATGCCAGTCTTATCAGGTTTTGACAATGATGCACTGTGTTTCTGTTTGAAGTGGAATTTGTGAATAGTTGCACAGATCGACAGTATTTTTTAATTCTGTTTGCTTAACAGCCCATTTTGTCAAAGAAGACCAAGAGAATTCCGAAGGAAGAAAACAGATATTTTAATGAGGACTGGGAATTGCAATATTACCTTGTTTCTGCTTAAGATAAGATGATTTGCCTGCTTTATGATACTGTAATATCAACATTAAAGAAATTCAAGGCTCATCAACACTGTAACACTCAGAAGGATCACAAATATTTTAAATTAAAGGGAAAGGTACGAAAGGTTGTATTGTAGAAATTAAAAGATGAAACGCAAAAGCAAAGACAATTCTTTCAAGCAACAATAAGACTTGGAAATAACGCCACTGAAGCAACTTATAAAGTAGCTTCTATATTTGGGAAAAAAGAGAAACCATTCAGTGATGTAGAAATTGTGAAAGAATGCATTGTTGAAGTTGTAGAATGCTTAGACTCTGATAATGTTTCAAAGTACAAACAAATGCCTCTTTCAAGGAGAATCACTGATCAGCTGCGTGAATTAGCCTTCAACTTAATAGAACCACTTCACGCAATACTTCAAAAGGAAAATATATATTAATATTATTCAATCACTTTGGATGAATTAACTAATACTACTGACTCTGCACAAATTTTATACTTCATTTGGGTCATAACAGAAGATTTTCTTTGCTACAAAGAGTTCCTTGCTTTGCACACTGTTGTGAGCAGAACACGGAGAATAGATATGTTCAACAATGTCAAGATAACTGTTGTGAAGTTGGCCTGAATTTGGTAAATTTAGTGAGTGTATGTACAGTGTACCTTCCATGATAGGAAACAAGAAGGGGTTTATTGCACAGATAAAAACAAGTGTTGAGAGATCCAGATACTCTCATTTCTTTTCATTGTATCTTGCATCAGCAAAATATCTGTGCCAAAGCTCCTACTTTAAGTGAGACTTTACAACAAGTTATAAGTATTGTTAACTATATTCCTGCAAATGTAACATGACATCATCAGTTCTACAACATGCTAAAGTTGAACAGATGAGATATTCAGTGTGGATTTGCCATATCATTCTAAAGTGCATTGGCTATCAGGGGGACAGGTATTTGCCAAAATTTTCTGTGTTGAGAACAGATAGTTAAATTTTATGAAGAACAGAATCAGCAATGTATTATTATTGAAAGAAGATTTCTATATGAATGCATTTCTGTGTGATATAAGGTAAAATCAAAATGACTTGAATATTTCTTTGCAAGGTAAAACTAAGTCTATATATATGTGGCAAAAAGAAAATCCACGAATTTTGAAAAAAGCTCTCTTTTCAAAATATTTCTGCAAAAGGAAATTTCAGATGAAAATTTTCCCCAGTTAGCCAAGGTCATTGATGAGCAAGATGATATGCATGAATCATTTGAAGAATACACAGCTATTATAGACCTATTAATAGGAGAATAGAATGAAAGGTTCACTGACATTGAGAATCATGACATCACAGTCAAATTAGCATTACAGCCTCACCTAGTTGATATCACCAAGCCACCTAAATAACCAACAGTGGAATTGATTGAGCTCTCAGTAGATGGCATTTAAAGTAATTGTTTGAAGCTAAGAAAGATCCAACTGAAATGTGGAAAAATGCAGTAGAATATCCACGCCTTCAGCAACATGCCCAAAAAAATGCCTTCTTGCCTTCCACCACTTATTTCTGTGAATCTATATTTTCCTACCTAACCCAAATCAAGATGCCTTTAAGGCCACAAATGACAGATAACCCTCTAAAGGATCAACAGAAAACTGTGGACTTCCATGCTGCAACCAAATATTCAAATGCTGTCCAACAAAAAGCAGACACAGCAAAGTCATTAAAGGTTACTTAACTTTAAAATTAACAAACAGCTTTCATTTTTTGAAATTATTAAGTACACAGTAGTTATATTTTTACAAAATAATGCACATTTTTATGTATATCTAATTAAAGTTTCTTGAATGCAGCCTTATGATTATGCCAAATAAATGCAGCCTTCCAACATGAAAAGGTTCCCAACCCTAGGATAAGTATTCTGAAAATTCGATAGCTTGAGCATACTTCTCATTGTAAATGCTTATCCATTCCATGAAATTAACCAAAAGCTGAAATGAATTTGAACAAAATAGTCAAGGGAAACATGATCTACAAAACATACATGAGAAAATCATTTATTTTGTATATGCTATTTTTCCTCAGGAGGTTCAGATATTGTCATTGCCAATTATTATATATATTGAATAGCTTGGCCCTTTAACCTGGTGGCAACAAAAAACGTGCAGATATGGAGTGGGTCAATAGCTAAATAAAAGGATCTATAGAGTGTTATTTTTGTTCCAAAGTTATCTTAGCCACCAGTGCACCTTGTTCTTGAATCACTGCTAAGCATGCTTAAAGGATTTGAAACTCCAAAAACTTTCATTAAACTGCAGACTACAGTAAATATGTTATTAAAAAGTAAAGAACAGACTTCTTTCAATAAAACTGCCCTTGGCATTAGAAGATCCTTTAGAAACAAACTACAGTTGATCCTTTGAGACTATTTCTTTTATTACTTACTCTTAGTTTTTACTTTGCTTTTTATACTTTTTAAATTAGTGTATTCTCAAGTCATTTAATAATAACACCAAAACTTTTTATTTTTCTCCCAAATTTGGACCCTCTTTAATTATATAGGCACAATGATCATCCTTTATTATTCAGTATTGTCATTAAAATCTGTAAACAAATTGTAATATTTATGAAAAATCTGTTTATAATGTGTATAAATCCCCACTGAAGTATATAGGTAAAAACAGTCCTTATAATGGAAAATTAAGGTATGAAATAGAAATATCAGTTGTGTGTGCTTCTTCCTAACCCATCCCTACTCCCAGAAACATTCTCTAGTGCTAGCTATAGGCAGACATCAGGGAGGTTGACACCTGACAGCAGTGAGAACAAATACACATTATACTCAGAGGGCATGCTGTAGACAGCAGTGTATTGAGTTCTGGTTTGGAGGAGGAAATATTGTTTACATTACAAGAAAATCTCTTTCTGTAAATGGCCAGTTTTTTTCCTGTTTTTAAAATGGATGTGAACAGAATAAAAATGAAATTTGGAGAGTGATCAGTATAATTTAGGCTTCTGGTGCAAGAAAGACAAAGACTTATAGATAAAGATATTTTCTTGACATAAATTTGTTATCAATATATTAAGAGTTTGACTACATGCACCAAAATATATTTCAATGATATTTTACTCAATGTAGTAGCAATGGTTTGAAACTTTCTAAATACAACACACATTTCCCCTTGAATATCATAAGTTATGCAATAAATCAAGCACTATAAATTATTCCATGGCAATAATTTTAAGTTGTACATAATTTTTTAAGAATTGTCTGGAAACTGACACAAAGTATGACATCTATATTTTCACACACACAGATATATTAATATTTCTTTATATGCACATTTATTTACACAGAAGTAGAAATGTCTGTAATTAACTGTAGTAAATTTAGATGTCTTTTAGTCTTACATGTGAGATCGATCAAATTATTTTGTAATCCAATTAAATATTCTCTTTCCAGAGTTTTTTGATTATTTAAGGCTCATTTGTTAGAGAAATGTGTGCTTTAAATGTCTCTTTTGTATTTATTAGTTTTATGTGGTTTTCAATGAAAAACGATGCCTATTTGACAATCTTGCATAAAAACACTAATAAACCATGAACTATAAATGTAAAAACTATTAATGTAAAAAAAGGTGCATTTAATCTCAGATTTTCAATGAGTTTCCTTTTAAAATTGTCCTAAAGTCATATAAGATTGAGTATAAGATATAAAAGCCTTCAGAAAGTAAGCCTGATGCTCTTTATAGTCACAAAACTAAGTCATCTTTTTTATGAATTATTTTAAACTCAAGCATATTTAGTTGTTATAATTCTTTATCTCTAAAAGATCTTCCAATACTCTATTGAGTTTTACTAGATCTCTAGATATATGTAAATCAATTCAAGAGAAAATGTTCAATAGTTAAGTAAAGGCTTTATCATTTTATTTCAAAATGAAGTTTATATATAATTCCAGAATGCCATCAAAGGTATTGCTCTGAGATCCTAAAGAGATATTTCAGGGGGGAAAAATACAAGCATTCAATTAGAGTCCATTTAATTAAATGTTCATTTGTTTGACATCCTACAAGTCATACCAATATTGCCTCTGATTTTCTTTTCACTGTAAGCAGATTTTAAAACATGATAAGCTAAAGTAAAGAATATTAGGAGAATTTAAGTTGTTCCATTTCTGCCACTATTACCTGAGAAGTATTATACAAGTTAAATAAGCTCTCCTGGATGCAGTTTTTCAATCTTTAAGTGAAAGTGTTGGACAAGGTGTATATTATATTATTTTTTGTAAATCAAGCTGTAGATATCAATAAAATTTGAAACCTCCGAAGGCCCAGGTTGTTTCTCCAATAAAAGACTTTTACATCTTTCAGTTCTAAATAATTGTCCTATCTTTAAGGGTGTCATTCAACTAAATATTAATTTTCAACTTTACACATTACTTAATATATTTCTAGTTCATATGTAATGTTTATGCATTAGGCTTCCTATTATATGAAAGTATTAACATAATTTAAAAATCACATGATATGTTAGTACATATTTAAGTTTAATATCTGCTATGTAGGTGGCATTTTATTTGCTACCATGAGATGAATTATTTAATATTTTATATTTGTATAATTGAATAAAAATTAGAAAAGAATAGATTTGTTACTAAAAGTGGATATTTGTGCTAAAGAAGACTTTTTTTCAGGAAATATAATGTAGGCAGCTTCCATAAAACCAAAGATTATATTTCACTATATTATTTAAAATATCTGTATATTTCAACAAACAAATTTTTAAAAAGCAATTTAAATTTTGAAAAATATTTTCAGTGCACATAAATAGTAAATATAGATTAATGATGTATTAGGGCATTTTATTAATCTATGCAAATAATGATTTACAACTTGATAGAAAATTGGCAAATTATAAATGATAAAAATGATAAAATGATAAAAATAGAAGAAATAAACACTGAGCATGTAGAACTGTATTCAACTCTTTAGCATTAAAAAATTTAAAATTAAGAACATATTTTCCTATTTCAAATTGGTAAATATTAAAAGATTGATTGTAACTAGTATTAGTAGAGGTGTGAGGCACTAGATGGAAATTTGTCAATGTGTCTAAAAACTGAAAATGAATATCTTAGAATGAAACAACTCTACTTTGAGATATATCTCTTAAAGACAAAATTGTGTAAGTGTACAATGATGACTCCAAAATATTTTTAGATTATCCAATGGTGATAGTGATTCCTTGACAAATTTTGACGAAATATCTCAATGTAGTTAAAGGTGATGATCAAATCAAAATAACCAAGTTAATCTGACCAAGCTTTAATGGAACACATAGTTATGATGCTGTATGATAAGAAAAATGGACAAGTATTCATTTAAATCACTGAAATTGTTATTATGGTAAACATGGTTTGAAGTGTCATTCTATATTTTTCCACTGGCTTGGTATTTTCCACACTATGTAATTATTTTTATAGTTATCCTGAAGACTATAAAATGCATTCTTTATTAGTCTGCTATAATTTAGTTATTTTATCACATCCCCTGTATGATAGAGTCTTATAAATGTTTAATTACATATAGCTTTCTTGTCTTTTATTTTATTATTGCCATAAATTTTACTTGTACATATATAAAATCTTCCCCAAACTGGTATTTATATAGTCATTATTCATTTATCTTAGAGTAACGCAAAATTTACCCTTTCCAGTATTCTTCATTCCTTTCATCTTCATTCCATCATGTAAAATTGTTTTCTGCCTAGACGACTACCTTTACTATTTCAGTTCATGATTGATGATGATAAATTCACTCATGTTTTGTTTGCCTAAAAGCTTTTAATTTTGCTTTAATTTAGAATTTTTAATAGATATACTTTGCAAACAGAAAATGGATAAATCTTAAGTTGGTCTATTTTTTCCCATTTTTTTAAATTTCAGCATTGTATGGGGGTACAAATGTTAAGGTTACGTATATTGCCCATCCCCTCTCCCTCCCTCCTCGAGTCAGAGCTTCAAGCATGACCATCCCCCAAACACTGCACATCTCACTCATTATGTTTGTATATACCCTTCCCCCCGTCACTCCCACTCGCCCGACACCCCGATAAATGTTATTCCTGTATGTCACTTTAAGGTATCTCCATATTGGTTTCCACAGAGGCTGAACCAGTTTGCAGTCCCACCAGCAGTGTAGGAGTGTTCCTATCTCTCAGCATCCATGCCAACATTTATTGTTTGGGGACTTTTTGATAAAGGCCATTCTTACTGGAAATAAGTGATATCTCACTGCAGTTTTGATTTGCATTTCCCTGATGATTAGAAATCAGAGGCATTCATATATGCCAATAATAGTACAAGTGAGAACCAAATCAAAGACTCAATTCCCTTCAAAATAGCAACAAACAAAATAAAGTACCTAGGAATATATTTAACTAAGGAGGTAAAAGACTTCTACTGGGAAAACTATGAAATACTGAAGAAAGAAATAGCAGAGGATGTAAACAGGTGGAAAAATATACCATGCTCATAGGTCGGTAGAATCAACATTGTTAAAATGTCTATACTACCCAAAATGACCTACAGAGTCAATGCAATCCCTATCAAAATACCATTATCATTTTTCACAGATATAGAAAAATAGTTTTATACTTCATACGGAACCAGAGAAGACCCCGTATAGTAAAATCAATCCTAGGCAATAAAAACAAAATAGGAAGTATCAACTTACCAGATTTCAAACTATACTACAAGGCTATAGTAATTAAAACAGCTTTTCACTAGCACAAGAACAGGGATATTGACCAGTGGAACAGAACAGAGAACCCAGATATAAAACCAGCCTCATATAGCCAACTAATTTTCAACAAAGCAGACAAAAACATACACTGGGGAAAAGAATCCTTATTCAATACATGATGCTGTGAAAACTGGATTAGCCACATGTAGAAGACTGAAACAGGACCCACCCCTTTCACCTCTCACAAAAATCAACTCACACTAGGTAACAGACGTGAAAATACTATAATTCTAGAGGAAAACGTTGGAAATACTCTTCTAGACATTGGCCTAGGCAAAGAATTTATGAAGAAGACCCCAAAGGCAATCACAGCAGCAACAAAAATAAATAAATGGGACCTGATCAAATAAAAAGCTTCTGCACAGCCAAAGAAACTGTCAAGACAGCAAACAGACAACCCACAGAATGGGAGAAAATTTTCACAAGCTACACATCTGATAAAGGGCTGATAACTAGAATTTATTTAGAACTCAGGAAAATCAGCAAAGAAAAATCAAACAACCCTATCAAAAATTGGGCAAAGGACATGAACAGAAATTTTTCAAAAGAAGACAGAATAATGGTCAACAAACATGAAAAAATGCTCAACATCTCTAATCATCAGTTGGTCTATTTTGATAAATGTATACATTCATTTGACTCATGTCACTATCGAGACACAGAAATTTACTGTTATCTCAGAAAGTTTCTAAAGTTGTTCATTCTTTTTTTTATTTTAAGTCATCTAGTTCCAAACAACTAATGGTCTGATTTTTATTATCTATAGATTTGTTTTGCCTATTCCAGAACATAATAGAATCATGCAGTATATAGGTTTTTGTGTGTGGTTTCTTTTACTCACCAAAATGTTTCTGAGATATTAGTATTAATAGTTAATTTATGAATATATGCCCTCAAAGAGAGGCTCAGTAGTCATAGGATCACAGAATAGACTCATGTTTAACTTTCAATAAAAACCACACAATCTTTTTCCTGAGTGGTTTTGCATCCTCACCTGAAATGTCCCATTTGTTTTACATTTTCACCAATATTTGTTGTTTGTGGTTCTTTTTATTTCGCTCTTTGACTGGGTGTATAGCAAAAAGAAAATCCACAGAAGAGAAGAGTTAGCCTGACTATCCCAATTATATGTGGAGAAAATTTATAAAGACCTGCTAAAAATCAATAACAAAAAGAAATACAATATAATTAAATGTGATCTGTGATGTCAAAAAGGCATTCATAAAGAAGATATCCAAATGTCCCATAAACATCTGAAAATGTTAAACTTTGTTACTCATTAGTGGAAGGAAAAATAAAGCTGAAATACAAGATACAATTTGATAACTCTACACATACCTCAGAATAGCTAAACTTAAAAAATAATAATAATATTTTTGGCAAGGATGTAAAACAATGTGAACATTAAATAATGCAATGTTGGTAGGAGCGTAAATTGGTATAATCACTTTGAAAAACTGTTCCTCAGTTTCTACTAAAGCTGGAAAACACATACACTATTATTAATACCTAGCAATTAATTCTCCTCTATGATATAAGCCAAATAGAAATTTCCGTGTAAATTTTCCAAAAGACAACTACTAGAATGTTTATAGGAACATTGTTCATAATCTCTCTGGTCTGGAGGCCATCTGAATAGAAATTAATAGTATAACAGTATAAGATACATTTTATAGTGGTCATATAATAAATTATGATCTAGGAATAGGAACAAAAAAAAACCTACTGCTACACATAAAATATATAAATTTTACAAATATAATATTCTACTTAAGAAGCAGACAAAAAATGCATACTCTATGCATAAATCTCATTTACATAAATCTATTAACAGGTAACAATAATCTAAAGAGACATAAGTCAAAATGGTCTTTAACTTTGTGAGAAGTGTGACTGGTTGATAACAAGGGGCTTTCTGAGTTACTGAAAGTGATGGTTAATTTTATGTCAACTTGACTAAGCCACTGAGTACACAGACATTTGGGCAAACACAATATGTGTCTGTGAGAATGTTTCCTTTTTGGATGAGATTAATATGTGATTAGCAGACAAAACTGGATTGTCGTTCATCATGTGGGTGTCTCATGCAATTAGTTGAAGAACTAAATAAAACAAAAAAGCTTACCCCCCCCACCAAGTTAAAGAGAATTCTTTCTGCCTGATAGCCTCTGAACTAGGCCATTAGCTTTTTTCCTACCTTTGAACCTGAACTGAAACATTGGCTCTTACTGGATCTCAATATATACTCCACATATATATATATACACCACATTTTCTTAATCCATTCATGAATTGATGGGCATGTAGGTTGACTTCACGTCTTTGAGATTGTGAATTGTACTGCAATAAACATTCAGGCACAGGTGTCTTCTTTTACAAAATGACTTCTTTTCCTTTGGGTAGACGTCCAATAACGGGATTGCTGGATCAAATGGTAAGTCTATATCTGATAATTAGTCCAGATATGACAACAACATGAGGAATTTGGAGGCTTAAGTATGGACTATTCTTCTGAGTTAATAATGAGAAGAAATAAAATCATAAAACAAGTATGACAGGAAGAGTTAATGAAAAAAAATTAATTCTTGTAAGAGATGGGACAACATGGGTTCAGTAATATTCAAGAAGGAGTGGGAAACTGGGAAAGAATATACATTTTTCCCCAAGGAAAAAAATAAATGATCATGTGAAAAAATAAGTAATTATAGGAGGGGAGGAAATCTAGAGCATAGCACATTTTCACAGAAAAGTCAAATTCTGATACTAAAGAATGTTGGGAGTTGTGTTGAGTTGTACTAGAGAGGTGTGGGGAAATTAAAGACAATAAGCCTAATTTAGAGACTTTGGTATTTAGAGTTCATCCTTTTGTAGTCGAGCCAATCCTCAGTTATAAAATAGCCTTTATAAAATATAATATATTGTCCTTTTTAAAAAATAATTATTTCACAGTCTTCCAGGGTGTTTAACCTTGTAATACTCACTCATTTTCAAGACCGTCAAAACTTGCCATTGACCTACTTCTCCTAAAGGCTCCATTTTAATGTATTTATGAACATATTTATATTTTATATGTTGCTAATTGGTCTTGTAATACCTTGAGTAGGTAGCTCATTTATCTTTGTTCTAAGACTTTAATGGAATTTTAGGTAGCCTGTAAGAACTCTGTGGAGATACTTTAAGAGGAAAAAAATCTTTATAATAGGGAAAAACACATTAAAACTTTATCTCTCACTTGGTTTAAAAAAATATTGGCCCTAGGTAGGTGTCAAATTAATTTTACTTCAAAGTATAAATTGTTACAAATACTTAGTTTTGGTTTTAATACGAGAAAGAACATATAATAAGATAGCTAGTGACTTTATATCTTATAAGTGCTTTCAGATTTTCAAAAAACTACTTTAAAATAATTACTAAATAAATTATCTATCACGTTATTTATTGACGGGAAGAGACCATTCACTTAATTTTCTGCTGACTTGTCCTTGGAACAGTGTTTTAGAAGATAAGCTATTAAAGGCAGGGAAAGACAACAAAGTTTGGGAAAAAGGAAATAGAGGTATGTATGCATATATTCATAGTAATTATTTTAAAAACTTCTGTACATGAAACATAAGTAATCAGAACATGGAATTAAAATATCCATATTTTAGATGAGTTATTATAAAAACTTCCTACATGGTTTGGAGCTATGTATGATTTTGATGGATAGTAATTTGCTTTTCTTTGGTTTCTTCACTAAAATATAATCATCCTCATCCTAGATTCCTAAACATATGCAATGATAGCTTGAAACAAGAGTCTGAATCTACCACATTGTTTTTCTCTAACTCCCTTAAATATAGAACAAATCATTGTAAGCAATGGAAAATTAAAAAGTAGATAGTGGACTCTTCAGAAATATACAATTTTATGGGTATTTTCAACTTGAATCTCTGTGGTTATTGCTGAAGATTCAGGCCAATTGCTCTTCAGCAGAGTGAGAAGACCAGAGCCTGTGTTAATTTATGGTTTGTCAGGCAATAAAATGCTATAGATCTAAACAAATAAACCAAACAAGCAAAACAGCTTCGACATGATGAATCTTCATTCTTTTAATGGGTATTTGTTGGATACCTACTGTATGTCAAGTATTGGGCTATATATAGACTTTATATGATATGCTATGATATTTTAAAATATATCATTTTTTAAATTGCTTAATGAATGTATCAATTGCTTTGCATTAAACTTTACAAGTTAATATAGAATTGAACTACAAAAAACAAAGTAATAGACTATTAGCATATAATATCATTTCCAAAGCATTATATGAGAATTCCTTTAAAAAAGAGAAAGGAAAGAAGACTAGATTCAGATCTAAGAGTAAGAACACTGAAAGAAGACCCTAGAGAAAAATATTAAACTCACAACTAGCTTGCTTGTCGTATATACCATTGAATTTTGATTATAATAGTATCCCTTTGTCAAATAATGATAAAGGTTAAAACACTCCAGCTTTGCCCTTTTTGGAGCAGATGAACGTTTCAAACATGGGCTTCTACTATGAAGTATATTTAAGGGATAGCAAAATGAGGAAAGGCTTAATTTCTGTTTCTTCATATAATTATACATTGTCCAAACATTTACAGAATGAATATGTGAATTATCTACAAAATATACATATTACTTTAAAAAGCATGAAATATATTCAGGGTAGTTGTACAGACAGGTATTTAATAGTAAATGATGGGATAATATAAACATTCTGAAATCATTTCTCTTTAAAACTAATTTAAGTTCTAGAAGATAAAACTTAGCAAATAAAGTGGCCCTTTCATAGAAGCTAAAAATAAAAGCTTGGATATATTTTTCTCACATTAAAATGAACCTACTAACTTTGAGACAACCTTCTAACAACTGAGACCATAATGCACTAACACACTTCACACTTGGTCTTCCCCCTTTTGTTGTAAGAAATTCCTTAAGCTTTGGATTATGTTATCTCTTTTAGATTTCTGTAGCATCCAGAATTCCATGCCTGCAACTTGTTTGCCAAAGCCTATCAGAATTCTTTATGAACTTGGCATCAATCTAAAAACCACTGATGCTCCAGATCGTAGTGTTCTTGGAGATGAAAGAAGGATTTGTATAATTTGTGAATGGGTTATATATATAGTCTTCACCCAGCTTCCTTTTCTACATAACTCTCTGGTTACAAAAAAGTATAAATCTCTTATTTGATAAGTAGTGCATCTAGCTGTTGAAGAACTTAGGAGGTAGGAATTGGTTCTCTTTAATTTGTATGTTAAAACTGAAAAAAAAAGGTAGGAAATCCCACAGTTTTTTTGTCAGTAGTCTTTATTTCCTTTATATAACAACTACGGCCATATTTTTTCTTTATTTTAGAATTCAACTTTTTGTAGGCTCCTTTTGTATTCATTTCATATACAGAAACGTAGCCTTCCTTTGATTTTCCATAACTTATAGAATCTACATTAAAATCTGGCAGCTTATCTAGCTTTACCTTATATTGTAATTAAATGGGGTTCTGTATGCTTTAATTCTATAACTCAATTTGCTATTTGAGGATTACCATATTGAGTTTAAAATTAAAGTTAACATTTCTAGACAAAATTTATGCATGTAAGAGGCAATTAATTAAAATATTTTGAGAAGTTGGATAGCAAAAGTATTATATTCACCAATTAAATTATTGTTCCTCAGATTCTGAGATGAGAAACAACCCTTAAGGGATATAATAGAAAGAATTTCTATTTTAGATCAAATCAATTTGGATTTCAATCCTAGATCTACCTCTTATTATTTCTGGACAGCTATATATATGTTGGAGCCTCAGTTTTCTTTGTTTAAAATTAATATAATAAGAGCTCCTTTAATGTAAAAGAGATTTTCTGGTTACTGATTGAATATCTGAAGCACAAATTATATTACAAGCCTAAAGAAGATAGCTGAATGCCCAGATGTACATAGGTTTTTCTTGTAATATTTTATGTTTGCATATAAGCCATTACAATTGTTTGATTTGATTAAATACAATTAAGTGCTTCTCATAATTGCCTGGGTATTATATAGTTCATCATTATGTTAATAGTTATGAAAGAATAATATTATAATAGAGTATAGTAACAGTATTCTATAATGGAGTCAGAACAATTTTCCTCAATCTCCTACCACACTTAGAAGAATATATGATAACAATGAGACATAACCTAAACCTAAATTTCTGAGTATGAGTTCTGATACTATTGATTAGAAATCAGCTAAAATTGACTTAGTCCTTCAGTATTTCTATAATAAATTTTAGACTGAAATGACAACTTACATATTTAGTTAGTATATGCTATCTTTCTCTTATCCAATAATTAAAGTGATTTGTTTGAAAGCAGGGGCTTTTCATCTGTAAAAATACAGCAGAATATTCTTTTACAACTTAAACTTTTCCATTTTGTAAGAACGGGTAGATTTTTCTTTTAGGAAATTCATCAAAATATCCAATTCTTGAGAAGAAGAAAATTTCACTGTCCTGATGAACCTACATTAACATCTGTTTAATGAAATATGCTATTTTTCAATTAAATTGATTCAAATTTTCCATAAAATTTATTTAATATAATGTAGGAATGGAAAAAAATTATTTCACTAGAATGTTCTGCTTAAAAATATTTCTAAAGTTTTTACCACTTCTAAAATAATTTCCTTTTAAGAAATATTTTTCTTTTAAAGTAATAATCTGTGTAAATATATTTAATTGTATAATATTAAGCATTTCTTGGAATTTGCCATGGCCATTCTGTAATCATTCTTTAAAATGTTGAAATTTTGTTTTATTGAAGAGATACATCATTTGTTCATTCTTTTTTTTGGGGGGGTAGGGGAGGACTGGAGAGGAAAGAAATGTTCAAAAAACACATTTTGCCAAAACTAGAGGGTTACCAGTACAGAAGCTGATGCCCAAAGCAAAGTTTCCTTTCTCATTTTTACTCTATTCTTATATCACATAAGAAAAAAATGCTTGAATTTCACAGGAGAAAAGTGGGTAGTTAATGAGGAGGGACAGAAGCCTCAAGTCTATGAAATAAAATGAGTTTGGTAATTTTGATTTTTATTGCAGTTCCTAGGAAGACCCAAGAAAGTGCCTAATATTTTATTCTCTGATAAGGAACTTCAGCTTCCCACAGTTTGAAAATTCATTTGAATTTACTCATTTAAATTTTTATTTGCTTCTTATGACATCTGTTAGTTGTCATGAAGTCCTTGTAAACACATCTACTTTGGTAAATTTATTAAGTAACCAGCAACTTATGGACGGAGTATATCGTATACAGCCAACTGTGTGCTAGACATTGGAGGCAAGGAAATAAATAAAATAAGGTCCTTGGCCTCAAGTAACTATTAGAATCTATGTACATGGATTTGCAATACATTATGATGAATGCTACAGTAGAACAACTCTGTGCTCGGCATTGGAGGCAGGAAAATAAATAAAATAAGGTCCTTGGCCTCAAGTAACTATGAGAACCTACATACATAGATTTGCAATACATTATAATGGATGCTACAGCAGAACAATTCCCTCTAAGGGTGCACAAAGAAGATGTTCATGACTCTGACTGGATTAGGAGGAGTCATAGAAATCTTTATGGGACAGATAGTATTTGACCTCATTCATGAAAATTCACTAGGTGAACCCAGAAGTTTCAGACAAAATAGTGAGTGCAAAGCATGGAATTGGAGAAAGGATGGAACCACAACACTAAGAATAGAAATATGTCAAGCCTGGAGCATTGGCTGTGTATTGGAGAGTGATGGAGAATAGACAGAAAAGATAAGGAGGACTCATATTATGAATCGACTTCTATGTCAAGCTGAAGAGTTCCTTCTTCATCACACAGGCGTTGGAGAGTTTGGAAAGTATTTTAACATTGTGACACCACCACCCTTTTCTAGCCCCAGTTCTGTAAAAGCTATAGGCTTTCCTGATTGCCAAATCAACTTTCAAGCACTGTCAAGAGAGTGGTTCACTTTTCTGTAGTTTCTCTTCCAAGAACCATTCCTCGTGACAGTACCAGTATTAAATACATAGAAGAGGCAAAGCCAGCATTGTTTCTCTCAATGATTTACACTGAAGGAGCGGCAGACACAGGCCTGTTGTACTACAAAACTTCTCAAGCAGGCATGCTTCAGTATGCATTTCTTTAGGAAACTCCCTTTGCACCAAAACTCTTTATCGATTAACTTTTTTTAACTCTACCCATGTTTCCTCATGATGTTTCTCACTCAAAATAATCTTTAAAGGAGATTTCAGCATAGTGGGGGGTTACTGAGAGTAGTCGTTTTAGGGAGGGCAAAGATCTTCGTACAAAATATATGAATCATGTTGGAATCCACTTATAATTATGATTCACTCAGAAAGGATGTAGAGGGGTGCAACCGGCCATTAGCTTGACAACAATGTACAGAAAGGTCAAAAGAAAATCGCAGAAGAGATTTGTATGGAAAAGCGGGACATCGACTTCTCAAGCATAGATAAAGACTGGACAGAAATTTCTTCATTAAACTTTGTGCTGAAATGTTAATATTTCTTGAATAAAGCAGTAATTGATTGCATATATGGAAAATTTAGAAAGCATATTATAGCATTATTTAAAAAAAAATCACTTAGCTTTTTTTCCTCGCAGGTTGCTTGAGGGAAACAGGCCGCGGAGTATTTCCGCCTCACTGGGCCACTGCGCCACGAGCTCCCACCGCCATAGCGGGTGAAGGCGAGCCATCCATGCCCCCTTCATTCTGAGGTGTGTCTGTCCCCTCCTTGACTTCGCTTCCCGGTGCTCCTCCAGCCTGGTGCCGGGTCTCGCTGGGTTTCAAGCAGCAAAGGCCGCGTGTCCACCCTCCCGGGTGGCCCCGAATCGCTGGATTCCGGGGTCAGGCGGTCCCGCTTCCCACCGGGCTTGGTGTTCCGCTCGGACGCCAGAGTGGCGGCGTGGGGAGGTCACAAGGAGCCTGTTTTCCTCGCCCCGCGTCTCCCCTCGCGCTCTAAAACCTCTAATTCGGGCGCGTTTTGTCTAAACTTAGCTCTTGGGTGAGGCTTCTCCAACCTCATGAGAGGCCTCTGGGCTTGGACAGTGACTCCCTGGTGCCGGGACCCAGTTGGAGCCTCCTGTGGTAAAAGCCAGAGGAAAGTCTGTGGTGATCACGAGAGTGCAGAGAGCATGCCGCGTGGGTAAGTGGTTAGACTTGGGTTCACATCCAGACAGGTCAGGCTTGCAATCCTGGCTTATGCACCTTTTCTCCTCGTGTGACCTGCGCAGGCTGCTTAATCTTTCTGAGCCTCATTTTGATTATCTGCAAAATGGGGATGATTAATAGTAATACTTCCATGGGACTGCCGAAAGGACTCTATGAAACAGTGCGTATGGAACCTTCCATTTGTGCTGTTAGTAGTTGGAGTCCGGACAGACCTTTTAGGCGCCAGAGTCTCAGTCTCTGGCGGTTGATTGTAGGCTATAAAACAGGTCTCTGCCTTCAAGCTGCTAATTATCTAAGAAAAATGCATACGTGTCCACGTAAATAGGATGGAGAAAACTGAAATAGTACTGCTGGATTTGAAACAGGCAGTCAGTATTTGGTGTCTGATATTCATGGAGATTGCACAGGCAGCTTCCTCAAAAAATAAAAAAAAATCATCACTTACAATCTCACCACCTATAGAAAATCTTCTAAATATTTGATATATTTCTTTAAAATCTCTTTTTTTTTGGGGGGGTCCTCTATTTTAAAAATTGTTTTATATATTTGAGATCATTATTCATTTAAGAAATTGTGCTTTATGTGAAACGAAAAATTTAAAAGAGTAGGTCTGTTTTGTTCAGTTCTTGTCTATGGGAATGTCTAGAGCCACAGCAACGGCCCTTGGCCAGACTCAGAGAAGGAAATGTCTGGAACGTGCACATAACCACGGATTAGGGTGTTTTTCCATATACCTAAAGCAGGGAGCCAGGATGCACTAGACTGTCAACATTGTTTATAGACATAAAGATTCATAATGAGCATCTGGTGCCTGGATTGATGTCTATCAGGGGTCCTCAAACTGTGGCCTGCTGAGGACATTTATCCAGCCGTGGGGTGTTTTTGCCACTGCTGCCTGTCCTGCTTAGCAGCCGACTTGTCCGGGGCCCACAGTGTGCCTGTGTGGAATGTTAGTGGCACTCTCCAACTGCCCTCCAGCGGTCTGAGGGACAGTGAACTGGCCTCCTGTTTAAAAAGTTTGAGGACCCCTAGCTAGAGTCTAGCTGGTCTTGTAGCTATACAACCAGCTCCCTTTTAAGAAGAACTCTGGACTGAGAACTGAGTGGGCTTTCCCTAGTGGAATGATTTGCAGCTTGAGAAAAAAGGGACTAAATTTGAAAATATACCTAACGTATCAAGTCTTCATTTATTTATGTATTTGCCATGGATTGAATTGTGTCCCCCACAAATTCATTTGTTGATGTTCTATTTGCCAATACCTGAGAATGTGACTGTATTTAGAGATAAACTTTTTAAAGAGATAATTAAGGTTAAATGAGGTCATAAGAGTGGAGCCCCAATCCAATAGGACTAGTGTCCTTATAAGAAGAAAAAGTGATGTACACACACGAGAAAAAAACCCACATGAGGATATAGAGAGAAAATAGCTATTTGCAAGCCAAAGAATGAGATCTCAGCAGAAACCAATTTAGCTAGCTCCTTCATGTTGGACTTCTATCTTCCTCTACTATGAGAAGTTTCTATTGTTCAAGCTACCCAGACTATGGTATTTTGTTATGGGAGTTGAAGTAGACTAATGTAATATTATCCTACTATTCCTACACTGTATCCTTTAGCATGAATATAACCTGCCATTGAGTCATCTGAGTATTTCACCCAAGTCACTGGACTAGTGAGAGTCATGGGATCCCAGAACAATGTGTTTCCACTTTTCTTGTAGTAAGTCTTTCAGTACATTTTATATATATACTATATATATATGTTGTTTTAATTATAGTTTATCATATAACTATGCCAAAATACATTTAATTATTCTCCTGTTTCTGAAAATTTTAACGTTATCCAATCACTTGCTATGATAAATGACATTCTGATGAATAGTTTTAAACATATTTCTTCATTCAGATTTCAGATTATTTTCTTAGGATATGGTTCTAGAATTGTATACTATGAATGAAAGAGCGCATATATGTTAAGGATCATGGAACACATTGCATTTCTTGCCTATTGTCAACCAATGTGCATTATGTCACTAATAAATGATCATATTACACTCTGCATATTGGTTACTAGAAAGTTTAGACCCTTATTCTTGAATAGCACCAGCAAATATATGATAGCTCTGTTTTTTAAAACTAAATATTTCTTCTTTGATCCATCATTTTTCCATCATTATTTTCTCTTTTTCTCATTTAAAAATATATTATTTTACTATATCATGGACATTTTCTTAATCTACAATGTATATTTTGTGGAAAAGATTTTGATTTTTAAGTACATAAAAATAGTACAATTTTGCTAAATTATATTCCATAAATATAACACACACTTGCATTGCATTTACAAAGATTTTTGTCTCAGCATCCTCTTTCTTAAAATCCTTTATTTTAAAGTGGAATTTGTCTTGTTAATGAAACATCAGATTCCAGTGATTGAGTGGAGAAAAAATAAATGCCCTTTTTGCTTTTCCTTGATTATATAATTCCACTTGATAAATGTGAGGTTTTTAAAATTCCTATGTATCTATATATCATCTAACATTATGAGCACATTCTTTTCTCCAATCTGCTACTCTATGGAAATTATGAATTCTATATTTCTCTGTCTCTTATCAATCTATGCTTCATATATAATATATAGACATCAGTGTTACTAAATAGGTAGGCAGGTAGATAGGTAGATAAAATAGATGATGTTAGGAGGGAAAGGGAGTGAGAGAGAAAGAAAGAGAGAGAGACAGAGAGAGAGAGAGAGAGAGAGAGAGATTGAGACTTTAAACAAAAGAGAGAATGCAAGTGACTCAGTATCATCTGTGGTGAAAATAGCCTTTATTTGAATGTTAAGCTTCCTCTCAGTTTCTGTATTTACAAGGTGAAAAAATTACTTCTACATCAAAAAATAATCTTATTTTTCACAGAAAGCACACATGGAAAAGCATGTCACTGTTTAACATTAGCATCCTTACATTATGTTTAAAAACATTAAAGAGAAAAGAAGTAAGACAAGTAAATATTTATTATTTCAGTTGTCACAGTTTTGTTCTTAAGAGAACACATCAAGCTATTTCTTTCACACTTGTAGTTTTATAATTGTTTATGAATATAAACTTAGAAACTGCCTTATGCAAAAGCTATAATGAGAAGGTTTTACTTAAATACGTTTAAATACAACTTCCC
Organism: Mirza zaza; assembly: GCA_008750895.1. Lineage (NCBI taxonomy): Eukaryota > Metazoa > Chordata > Mammalia > Primates > Cheirogaleidae > Mirza > Mirza zaza. The sequence goes on from VSMD01086090.1 coordinate 56,681, forward strand.
ATCTTCGATGTACTGTCAAGATTATTTGACCTACATGCTATTCATATCTAATTTAAAGGCTCAATCCTTTTGGGTAGAACAATCAGTATGATCAAACCAAAAAAGAAACATTCTAAAACAGAAGTTAGCTTATATTATTAGGGCATAGACATCCGTCCTAAAATTAGTCTTTGGGTATATGAAAGAAAGAAAAACAAAAATAAAATACAGTGAGTGTGTGTGTGTGTGTGTGTATAAAACTACCAAATTAAAAACACCAGAAATGAATGGTCAGCTTCCACACAGTTTTCTTTTTATTTATTTATTGAATAGAAAATAACACTCATGAATTAGTTCTTATTAGAAGTCTAAACCATTAGCATTTTTGGCACTATTTATAAAAATCAGTCCATTTCATTTTTAGAGTATATTCTCACCCTTTATAAAGAGAATTCTCTTTATCTAGAATTATCTGATACTGATGGACTAAAATGAAGTCAATAATAAAAGTCCAGTTGTAATAAAAGAATAATAAATAGAAGAAAGGTATTGCTCATTTCCAGAATTTAGAAGTTTGATACTTTCAGTTTTGGATGACTAGTCAACTTTATAAAGTGCCATTACTTTCTTTCACGCTTTCTGACCATATATCTAAACTCTAGCATTTTCTACATTCTGCCATGATATCACTTTAATAGATGGGGGATATTGTAGAAGGATAGTTGAATATACTACATTTTATTTTCTGTATATATAGAGAGCAAAAATGCTTTAGCATATAGGAAGGTACTTAACACTTGCAACTAAAATTTGTTTTGATTGTTTAAATACTAAATAAAATATAAAAAAACCTTCACAGCAACAGTTAGATTTTTATTTGGCCAAATACCTGGGTACCAAGGCCTAGCCAAGCTGACATATAAAATTAACCATCACATTGATTCAGTAATCTTGGATCGTCAGGTTTTCAAATGCAAAGGGAGTAATGAAAAACATTTTGGTGCAGTAATTATCTCCATTCAGTAAGTTTTGTTTGGCATTGCATTGGATACTTTTGCTAGGAGAAAGAATGTTTGAATCATGGTTTTTATAGCCAGAATATTTGTGGAAAAATATTTGCAAAAACAAGCAAACATAAAAATACACAATTATTTTCTTGATGAATTTACTTGTAACCATTCAGCATGTACTTATAATCCAGAAAGATGTTAGTCAAATTTCATATTTACAAATTGTATTTTCCTGGCTATACTGGAAGATGCCATATAAAATGATTTAACATATAGCTTTGCTTACCTGTTAACACTAGAATATCCATTGTACCTAAATATGTGACACATAGTAAACAACTTTAATTTGTTTTAAGAACAAAGGTAGAGATAATCAAAGTGTAAGCAAATGAATCTAGCACTATTCAAACCTGCATTCTTTCTATGAAGCATACACAATGTTGTCATTATGCAGATAAGAAATCTGTTGACCATTACTTTTCCTCTTATATATTCAAGTTTTCTTTCATTGCTTTAACATTTCTCTATATTTAGGGTACATCCTATTTAATTAATTTACTCCAGATGCTTGTTCCTTCTACCACATTATTCTCAAACAAAAAGTGAACCTTTTTCTGATGCTTTTCAAGTAAAACCTACTACCTCAATTGATTTTAAAATGCACTTTATACAAACTCAAACAAATGGAGTAGTTAAGTAAAAACACGGGACCCTTCTTTAAGTATAAGGTGGATATTTTAAGAGCTTTCAAATACTCAATTACTGTGTTGTTAACTGTGAATTGTGGACAGAGAAAAAAGAAATGTGAACAAACATCTCCTCTGATGAAAGCTATTTCTATTCATTAAGAAACTCTCTGAAATGTTTTTCCCCAAGACCAGTGTACTCCTGACAGTACCGCTAACAAATTGTATATTCCTCACCATTTATTTTCATGAACTTAATTGACCATTTTAGGAAAGAAATGGCCCTTTATGATAACAACAAGATAAAAGCTGGTAATTGACTGAAATGCTTGAGTACAGCTAGCTAAAACCACTTTCGACTAATGGAGACCTGAATGAAAGGCATGAAAGTTTCAGCCAATTGTAGAGAAGGTCACACAATTTTTTTTACCCTCTTTTTTTGAAACTCATAAGAAAACAAAATGTTTTGATGATGCGTCAACTTTAAAAAGGTATGAAAGAAAAGAGAAAAGATCACATCAAAAATTGTTTTGGTGAGTACCTGATTATCATGCACTATGCATGATGTATTATGGAAAATTGATATTATTTTAAAAGCCTTTTTTCAGTATTATTATGCTGTCAGCACAAGGTTATTTTACGTGCATAAGACCAAGTATATTCGTCAATGTTTTCAGAAGTTGGCAACAAAACTATTCTATGAAACAAATGTTTGATAATCTAAACAAGATAATTATGGGAGGTTTTTTAAACAAATGTTCTCATAAATTATTAAAGATTTTATATTTATTAGCTGAAGAGTAATAGATAAAATCATTTAAAGTAAATTATAGAATTATTTATATAAATTCCTTTTATAATACCCAAAATTTCCATGTATGCTATTATTCTATATGATTTAATTTATGTATATTTATATATTTCATATCTAAACATATTATGTCTAGTAATATAGTCCCTGACAAAGGATAATACATATTTAACAGTTTGTAACTATTGAAGATTTTACTTATTTGTCTAAGCATTTAACGGCGCCTTATTTATGTACTATTTGGATAAATTGAGAGTAAAGTCCCCAGAGTCTTCCTATGAAATCACTCAAGAAGTACACACTAATGCACATTTCTGCTAATTATTTTAAATGGACAATTTTAAGGGACCATAAGAAATTACAATCATTAATTTATTTTGCCCATCTTCTTTCCTTATTTTTCATTTTACAGAAGTTTTTAAATGATAAGTTGTTTTAATTATTAAAAAGGGATTTTAAAAAATGAACATATTTTCAAAGAAAATTCTAGGAAAAAAAGGTGTAGTAATAGAAAATGAAATATTAAATGCCTGTTGATTTACTGCATCCTTAGAACTGAGGATAACACAATGTTTTTAAATATTAGATGTTTATTATATAGACCTCAAGAATATAACACATTTTCCAAGAAATGCAGAAAACATTGAGTTTTTTTTTAACATTATCTACGAATTCATTTTTCTTTCTACTTTGGCAGATTGGACTAAAGAGTCTATATCCTATAAAAAACTGTGTTTTCTTTAATTCTTTCTCAAAATATTAATATATCACTGGCAAGAAACAGAATTTGTTTTTTGTTTTTTTAAATTTGCCTATAACCTTGTAATTGTAAAATCCAGTGAATGTTTCCCACACTTATTCTTCAAGACAGTTTTATAGCACTGGATACTTCTGATCACGCTGTTCTTGATAATCCATATTTCTTTGGCTGCTGGACACGATGCTATTTTTGCTACCATTTCCATGACTTTTTCTTGACTGTGCTTCCACAATAAGCAGAGGCTTTCTTTCCATTTCCTCCTTGATAATGATTATTGCATTATACACTCTTTAAGTCTAGATACCTTATTCCTTTTTATTGGTGATCTTATTAACTCTGTGGTTCAACTATTATCCTAAAGTGAATGATTCTCATGTTATACTACCAGGCCTCCTGAGTTCTATTTCAACTGTCTACTGAAAAAAACCCACAAATATGTGTATCTTTATTTTCACAAATAGTCTTCAAAAGTAACCTCATATTTTCCCTTCCAAAACAAGTCAGTGATTCTATTAATCATCCATGAAAACAAATTTATCTTCAGTTCTTGAGCCCTAATATTTTGTAGTCACTTAAAATAAATTCCATCAGTAAGATGCCACAACTCTTCTTTCAAGTATTAATCTTATTTGACATGTATTAGTTCCACCCCACACATCTACTCTCACTTCGATATTATATGCAGTGAGTAATCTGAGCTGGAGAGTCAAGTCATTTTAAGTTATTATATGTAATTTCTAATAAGTTATTGATGATAACTGTGAAATTTGATAGGGGAACTATTAATATATGCCTAAAATATATGGTTGTAAATATTATAAAATGTGTAGGACTATGGAACTAGTAAGGTTATGAGGTGGTAAGAACAAGGAGAATGATGATACAAGGAAGAAGAAATTAACTTAAAGAACGTTAAGAAGAATGAATTAGTAGATGATTTTAACTGAATTCATAATAGTACTTCAAAAGAAGTTAAGTATCTGCAATTTTCTTTTAATTTTATTTTGACTAGAGCGACCTTATCTTTTTTGAAGTATTCAACATTGTATCTAATTTCTCATTTATACACTCTTCCCAACAGCTATCAAAATAATTTTAAGGTTTGATATAATATATAAAATCCTTGTGGCAAATTCCACAGGAAGATAATTCTCACTGGGTATTTATGCAGAGAGTTTGGCCAATTAGCTGACTCACAGAGTGAAAGAAAAAGACACTTTTGCCCATAAAGAAAAGTTTATACTTCTGCTGTGTAAGTTAATGGTTAGGGCATTCCTCCTTAGTTTCTTTGAATATTCATCAAGTGGTATTTCATTGAAGAGAATTATTGTCCTCAGCAATGTTCATCTCAAAGATTAGAAGTATACAGCAAATGTGCCAATCCTTCTATAATAATCTTTTATAGTCTACCACAATGAAGGCTACTCCTAAAAGCTATGACTTCATTTACTTTTTTAAGTCAATTTTATAAATTGATACTTTCTTATATTACTTCAAGTTTTTAGAGAGTATTGTAATTTAGAACTGTCTGAGTTAAGTATATACTCATGGTCATAAGCTTTGGCAGCAAGAATTTTAATTTTTAAGTCCATATTTAAATTGAACTCTTTTTCTCTCATTGAACATTTCCATCAAGTGAGTCCTAAAATCAAAAATTTCTTAAGAGTTTCAAACTTTATATTGACCATTCTGGCAATATTATAATTAATGTATTAGTTTGCTCGGGTCGTCATAACAATATACCACAGACTGGACAGCTTAAATAACAAATTTATTTGCTCATAGGAGGCTAGAAGTCTAAGATCAAACAGTTGGGAGATTTGGTTTCTTCTAAGCCCTCTTTCTTTGGCTTGGAGATGACTGCCCTGTTGGGATACACCTTTGGTGCCTCTTTATGTATCCAAATTTTATTTTCTTGTAAGGAAATCAGTCAGATTGGATTAGGGCCCATAATAACAGCCTCATTTTAATGTAGTCACTTTTTTAAAGGCACAATGTCCAAAACAGTTACATTCTGACATACTGGGGGTTATGGTTTTGATATATGAATTAGAAGGACATGATTTAGCCCACAACACTCTGCCCTCTGTACCCACCAAGATTCATGTCCTTCTCACATGCAAAATTATTTTACCCCCATACAGTTACCCAAAAGTTTTAGCCAATTCTGTCATCAACGTTAAGATTCAATTCTCATGTAAATATCATCTAAATCAAATGTAGATGAGACTTTCTCAGGTCATAGCTGTAGGTGTCCGGTTGTAGTTGTCTGTTCTTGGTTCTTGCTGTGCTCTCTTAGCCACAGAATGACCAGACACATCAAAAACAAAGTAAGCATGAATAAAAGTTTATTGAGAAAGGGCAAGATAAGTTTACAGAGCAAGAACAAAATATAGGTTTACAGAGCAAAAGCAAGATGTATTCACCACAGACAACAAACAGGCCCCCCAAAAGGCTCTGGTTATGGTCTGGGGTCTTGTTTTATAGTGTCTGGATTGAGCCCTCCTAGTGGTTTAGACATCACCACTGATCCACTTTGATGGACAGTGAGCGACTTGGTTAGCCTTAGGTTACTCTAGGTCATTTTCCAAATCTTTTTGTGCCTGGTCTGCCTGGCCTTGGCCTGGGGAATTCCCCCCATTCTTTTGCAGTTTGGCAGGTCATTCCTCCTCTTTCCCAGGTGTGGCAGTTGCTCAACGCAGGATTAAGTTGGGGTAGCACCAAAATGGGTGGTGTCTGCCTTTGTCCCTAGGAGGCACTATCTATGTAACAACTCAACATATAACTCACAGTTGTGTACCTGTGAAACCAGACAAGTTGTTTACTTTGAAAATTGATATTCCCAGTTAAAAAGGAGAAATGGAAAAGAAAAAGGCAGTCACAAGTCCCAAGCAAGGCCAAAACCTAGCAGGACAAACTCCTTTATGTTTTAATGCTCCTGAATAATTATCTGTGCTTCTATGCCTCTATGCTCTGTCTTCCAGGCCCACGAAGTTGATAGCACTGTCACCTCATAGGCCCTGCTCGGGAGTCTGGCTAACTGAATCAGAAGTGGTGGCCCTCACCTCTGGAGCCAAGAAGCAAAAGACCTTGCCCCTAGGCCAGTGGTGGCAGTGGCAGTCCTGTTGATCTCTGAATCACCTTCAGAGTCATTTTTCCCTTTTCATGGAGGATAATACATGTTCGTATCCATCAGATAGCTCTATTGTCCCAGCCTGCAGAATCCCAGAAGTTCAACAACTTTGCTTCATTCTGTCCATTTTAGTCCAAGCTGACAGTGCTTCTGCTTGTATAATTTCATCTCTATTCCTGGTTTCTGCTGAGATGGCTGATTGGATTCAGGAGTCATACCTGTAATCTCTTTATCAAATGATTGAATCCCCGAGTCAAACCATAATCTCTTTATCAAATGAACACAGGCTCTCTAGAACACATCTTCTTATTTTTTGCAATAAAGGCTAAACTTAGCATTTTCCAAATCTTCAAGTTCTGGTTCCTTTTTACTTAATAATTCCTTCTTCAATTTTTATAACTCTCCTGTCACATTTTACTATAAGTAGTAAGGAGAAACAAGACTATACCTCCAAAACTTTGTTTAGAAATCTCCTCAGCTAAATATCCTTGTACATTTTTTATAAATACTACTTTCTACAAAATATTAGGAAACAATTCAGCCAAGTTCTTGGCTACTTTATAAATGGATCATCTTTACTCCAGTGTCCAATACCATGTTTCTCATTTTTATGTAAGTCCTGTTGACCTAAAGAAAAAAATCTGAGGCAAACTTAACATAAGGAGAGAGTTTATTTGGGCCACACTTAAGGATTGCAACCCAGGAGAATAGATTCAAATTGCCCTGAATATGCACTCCAATCAGCAGCAGTTAAAGTGGATTTTTAGAGGAAAAGCAGAGGCAGTTCATAAGTTGTTTACCAAGAATTTACACTGAAATGACATAAACTATTGATTGGCTATATATTGTTTTTTGTATGACAAACGCCAGGATCATGAAAATAATGGGTGAGGCATTTAGTCAGAAACAAAGTACCTTTAAACAATTGCCACCAGACAGGAGTGCAGGAGGCATGACTAAAATCTCATACTTATGTGTCTCTGGGCCTGATACATTTTGTATACCTCACATAGACTGCTCTGAGCTATATTTTTCTTTTCTCAGGCCTCACTAGAAGACTTTTAACCATCAATATTTCTACCAATAATCTTCCCAAAGCAATCTAGACTTATTTTAACATGTACCTAAAACCTCTTCCAGCCTGTACTCATTATCCAGTGCCAAAGACACTTTCATATAATGAGGCATTTGTTACAGCAACACCCAGTTACCAACATCTATATTTGGTATGATGGATGGATAGATGGGTAGATAGATAGGTATAGATATAGACACAAACATAAATATAGCCATAGATACAATAAGAGAGAGGGAGAGAGAAAGATTGAGAGACAGAGAGAGAGATTTTAAGTGATTGGCTCATAGGATATCAGAGGCTTGCTAAATCCAAATCTAGAGTAGGTTGGCAGGCTGGAGACCCAGGGAAGACTTGCAGTTTGAATTCCAAGGCAGTCTACCAGCACAATTTCTTCTTTCTCAGGGAAGGTCAGTGTTTAGACAATAAATACCTTCAACTGATTGGATGAGACCCACCCACATTATAGAGGCTAATTTGCTTTGGTCAAAATCCACCTATTTAAATTTTAATCTCATCCAGAAAATACCTTAACAGAAACATCCAGAATGATTTTGACCAAATATCTGGGTATCACGGCCCAGCTAAGCTGACACTGAAATTAGCTATCACAATTATCCTGCTTTTTCAATTTGTAATACCTTATTTGAAGATATCTAGAATTTAATTGACATTTGGCTTCAAAAATGTATGGAATTGATCTTTGATGTCTTAACTATTACAAGTCTACTTATAGAACTATTTGTGATTAGCTTCCAATACATATGCAGAGCCATAGTCAAAATCCATACATTGTGAAATCAAACTGAACTTGTTTAAACCTAATCAGTTAATAGTTTGCGCTTCCATTTCATTTTATTCCAGCCTGTGTTATATCAAACCTTGCATAGAGAAATCAAACACTTACTATTTTATGCTTAATCTTGATCTTTATTAGCCAATCTGGCTGCAGTCCATCTGGATAATGTGAACTGGCCACAGTAGTTCTGACCAATTCTGTTTTATTTCTTTTTATTCAATTTGACAATTATGTATTTTGTATATCTGGATGGATTGTGCATGTTTAGTTTTTTGTTTTGTTGAATTTTGATAATAATTATTTGCTAAATATAAGTATCTAAAAGCACACACAAACAATAAAAGAGCTCTTATTTTTGTCCAGGTAATAATATGCACTATTTATTAATTAGTATAGAAACAAGCAATTGTAGTATTTAATTTTGTAAGACACTAACCAAAAACAAATTCAAATAGAATAGGCCTAACAAAGAGCAATAAAACTATGCATGGACTGTATAGATAATACTATTTCACATAATTGGATCCACATATAATTCTTGCTTACAAGGAAATAAGACAACAGAACAATATCTTGATGATTTCAGATTTCTAAAGTATTATACCAACAAAATCTGCATATGTGTGTACTGAATATAAATAGCATGTCTGCACTTTATATTGTTTTATAATTTTATACTGTCAAAAGATGCTGATGTACCTCTAGATAAAACCTGTCAGAATCTGCAAGCATATGTAATCAAATCATTCTAGGCAAAAGTGTTGCCAATCTCATCTAAACATTATTTTTTCTTTGCTTTTTTTTTTCTCCTCTAAAGGACTTCAATTTTGCTTGACTGAGAAAATCATACATAAATGGACTATTTCAGGATTTCAGGTATAATGTTTGCAAATAGATAGCGATGTGTGACATAATACAGAATTTCTTCATGAGGTACCCACACCTATGTAAAGTTTAACTAATCTGTTGAATTATTTTTTATTATCTTTGGAACATATTGTGTTTTATGGTCTGAGATTGTTAACAAAGGAAAGCAAGATAAAAGCTTGAGAAATTATATTTGGCATGTTTTCTCTGATTCTGTGCATTGATAATAACCTTACATCAGATACAATGAACATCAAAACATGCCATAGGTATTTCCATGTAAATTTCACTCGGCAAGACACCTCATTTACTCTCCTATTACACAAATTAAATATTCCAATAGCATTACAGAAAACAAGCCCTTGGAGGTAAAGATTTGAAACAAAATTTGTACTCATTGGAGCAGTTACTTGTTTCAATGATTGTATATAATTTTTATGGCACCATTGTGGGGGAAGTGCTGACATGGAGAAAATTTGATGACTTTAAGAGGTGAAGAGAATAGTGAGGAATCTAAAGAGGAAAGGCTGAAAGACAGAGATCACTGCAGTATGTTTTGTTTAGCAAAATGGTGCAGAAATTATATATGTCCAGAGATAAAAATAATTTTAGCATTATTTTATGTGTCTTGTAACAATTTTGACAAAGGAAAACTTGGGCTCATTGATATTCCTAAAAGTACTGCATCATTTATTATTTTCTTGATTTGCTTATTATGTAATAATCAGAAAATTTACACTTATAAAGTAAACAATTTATAACTTTCTTAAGGACAGGAATTCTCTTGTGTGTGTGTAGGTGTATGTTTTTGATTTTTTAAAATCATTCACAACATTTTTTACACTACTGGGAATGAGAAAATTAATAAATATATATTTGCTTATGGATTAGCATTTGAATAGGTAATTCTAAATAAATAGTGTCTCTGTTTTAAAGAAAAATACACAAAGTAAAATCACAAATAACATGAAAAGAAATCCAAGGATGATATTTAACATATGAAAGGATTCTATTAAATAGTACATTCAATACTATGTTACTAAAGAGAGTTATTTAGCATATTTATTTATTAATAGCTTTATGTCCAATTTACAATGATTATATCATCATGTATAATAAGATGATGATTTTGGATTTTTCACCAAAAAGTGAAAGTCTGTGTTTTGCTCCTGATTAAAGTAGTAAAACAAAATTCTGGTAAACATAGCACTGTCAGTGCTGGTCTTAAATTCTTCTTCCACTCCAACAACAAATAAAATATTGAAAGGTAAACTTTATGGCAATTAAAAAGGCATAGGTATAATAAAAAAATAAATAAATATAGGACTCAATTGACACAGATAGTAGATGACCACAATATGTATCAATCAATGAAACTAGGGACTAGAAAAAATCTGGAGAAAAAAACAGAAGTAATGACAAAAGTGGACCCATTTATAAAGTTGCATACTTAAGGTGATGGAAATCAACAGAGAAGCTTAGTTATATGACAACTAGCTGAGTTATCCATAGATCTATAACTATATTTCCAATATACTCAATATTATCTTAGCCTAAAAACTCTTAACAGCCAAAACACAACGGAGGAAAGGAAGGAAAGAAGGAAGGAGGGAAGGAAAAGAAAGCAAAGCAAAAAAACCTGATTTTGCACTTGCACTTTAGACACAACAGTGCAACCATAGAACTATATGGTTAGAGAGAGAAAAAATAAAAATACAACAACAAAACCTCCCACTGCAGATAAGCATGGCAATGACGCTATATGCGCTTTGCTCCAGACAACATTTTCTAGGATTTTTTAAATAATGAACAGCCTTGGAAGATATAGAAAGTATCTTCCTCTGGAGCAAAGGGCAAGCATGCTCATTGCCAATTATTAGACTTGGGTTCTGTAAATTCATGGTTCCTCTCCTGTAATTCTAACCACTGTACATACAGGCATTCATATGGACTTATTCACATTACACCTGTGATATTTGGGTGCAAAGAGAACTGACACAAATGTGCTGAAGCTCATGTAGTTTGTTGTGTCATGAGTAATAAAGTTTTTTGTCTTTGACGCAGGAATCTCATGTATTCTGTCAGTATGCATGAAACTGTGGCAGACTAATTTGTTGCCTTGCAAAGAAGACCTAAAAAACAACATGATGGCGAGTTCTCTAAGTTTTACTTTTGACATCATATGTACATATATATTTACAAACACATACTATATATATTAATTAATTTATATTATATATATTTAATACAATATACTATGTTGTATATTATATAATTATATATTATATAACATATTGTATATAACATGATATAATTATATTATATATTATACATATAAATAATGTAATTATATAATATATTATATTACATACAACATATTTAATATATAAATAACTTATATGAATAATAAATATTATATATAATATAATAATAAATTAGATATAAATATATTTAGGACATACATATATTAAATAAAATATATTTAATATAATTAAATTACATATAATTAAATATAATTGTATATTATATAATATATTAATAATTAATATATACATTATGTGTGTGTGTATATATATATCTGCAAGACTGAGTGTTGAGGAAGCCAAAATGTCAATGAACGCAGAGGAAAAAAAATCTTTTCTCTGTAGCCAAAGACCAAGAAAGAGGAAGCCAAGCAAGATATAATAAAGTATTTGCATAATAACCACTTCACACCAACCAAATATTGTGACCCTACTCCCACACATGCCAACAGGACTGAGTGGGAAGCCATAGACCTTCGTGTGAATACAGTGAGGTACCCAAACTCCCTACCAGAATGGTAGCAAAAAAGGCCTAGTAGGAAACCAGGGCTTTCATGCCTGCTGCACAGTAATAAGGTTCCCTTCCCTGTACTGACAACATAGATCACATGAGAAGCCTGGAGTTCCATGCAACCCAGCAGTAGTAAGGTATTTGCTCCCCCTTCCTATTGAGGGTGAAGTCAGAGGAACCTAGTGGAAAGTGAGAACTTTCACCACCACCACCCAGTGGCAATAAGCACAACCTCCATAGTGTCAGTAAAGGCCATGTGGTGAGTAGAAGTCCCATTTCTTCCCAGCAGTGATAGGAGACTTCCTCCTATAGATATCAATGGAGGCTTCTTGGAGACCTTGACTTCTACAGTCACTTATCAGTGACAAGGCGGAGCCCTCTATTTCCATGCTAGAGAAGAGTCGGGAAAAGCCAGCTAAAACAGAAAACATATATAAGGTACAGAGTCTTATAATGTCAACATTTCAAGATTCGCTCATCAAGTTTAATATAAAAAGACCATAAATGACAACACTGAGATGACAGAGATGTTAAACTCTTCTGACAAAGATTTTCAAGTAGCCATCACAAAAAATACTCAAATAAGCAATTATAAATAAGCATTAAAAATAATGAACAAATACAGAGTCTGAGCAGAGAAATAAAAAACGTCAGAAAATAAATAAAATATCCAAAAGAGAGCCAAATACAGATTTTAGAATAAAAAAATACAATAATGAGAACAACAAAACTTTAATGGATGGTCTCACCCAGCAGAATAAAGGGAAAGAGGAAAGAATCAGTGAATTTAAAATAGAATAAATAGAAATAACCCCATGAAACAACAGAGTGAAAATAAACTGAAAAAAAAAAGAAAGAAAATGAACAGAGTCTCAGAAACATGTGGAACTATAACAAAAAATTAAAGTTTGTGTCACTAGAATCTGAGGACAAGAAGAAAAAAATAATCAAATTCTAGTTGAAAATTTACAAAATTTGGCAAATACCAGAAACCTACAGATTCGAGGAGCTGAACAAACCCCAAACAATATCTCAAATAAATACAGACCAAGGCATACCAAAAACTTCTGAAAACTAACGGAATAAAAACAACTCAAAATCTTGAAAGCAGTGAGAGAAAAAAAATCATCTTACCTATAGAAGAAAACACCAAGAGTAGCAGATTTTTTATTAGAATCAGGGAAGCCAGAAGTACAAGTGGTGAGAAAAAAGACATGTTAATACAGAATCCTATCTCCAGCAAAAAGAGAAAAAAAATCTTCTATAATTGAGGGGAATTAAAGACATCTTCAAATGAAGGAAGACTGAGAGTATTTCTTGCCAGCAGACCTATTCTAAAAGAATGGCTAAAGGGAGTTTTCTTACAGAAAGAAAATGATAGAAGTAACCTTGGGACTTCATAAAGGAAAAAAACCAAAACCAAAAATATGTATAAATACAAATTGATTTTCTCTCTCCTCTTGAGTCTTCTACATTATGCCTGACAGTTGAAGCAAAAACTATAAATCATTGATTGATGTGGTTTTCAATGTGTGTAACAGACAATTATAAATGGGTGAACATAAAGACACTAAGGGGGTAAGATTTGTATGCTTTCCTCAAATTGGTAAAAATGATGGCACTAGTAGACTGTGACAAATTACATATATATAATTCAATACTTAGACCAACAACTCTAAAAGTTTTACAAACATATACAATCAAAAGCACTATAGATAACTCAAAACAAAATTCTAAAATTTTAAGTAACCTATAGAAAGTGAGGAAAAATAAAGGAGAGAAACAGAAAACAGAATGTAAAAAATAAGTTATGGCTGGGGGCAGTGGCTCACACCTGTAATCCTAGCACTCTGGGAGGCCAAGGCAGGCGGATCACTCAAGGTCAGGAGTTTGAAAGCAGCCTGAGTAAGAGCGAGACCCCGTCTCTGCTAAAAATAGAAAGAAATTAATTGACCAACTAAAATATATAGAAAAAAATTAGCCAGGCATGGTGGTGCATGCCTGTAGTCCCAGCTACTCAGGAGGCTGAAGCAGTAGGATTGCTTGAGCCCAGGAGTTTGAGGTTGCTGTGAGCTAGGCTGATGCCATGGTACTTAAGCCTAGGCAACAGAGTGAGACTCTATCTCAAAAAAAAATTTAAAAAAAGTTAAACATGTTAATATTATTTTAATTGTAAATGGTCTCAGTATACCAATTGAAGGACAGACAATGGCAGAATGGATTAAAAACGTGATCCAATTACAAAGTGTTTATAAGAAAAATCACTTGAAGTATAATGATGTAGATAGAATAAAAATGTACATTATGCAAATCTTAAAGAAATCAGAAGTGACTGATATCATAGAAACTGCAAAGCAAAATATAAAAAATACCATAGACAAAGAGATACATTATATAAAAGAGAAAAGATATTTAAAGAAGAATTGATGCTAATTCTATATAATACCTTCCAAAAAATTTCAAGAGGCAAGAACATTAGCTAAACTTGTTTTATTAAGATAGTACTACTTTGATACCAAAATCAGACAAAAACAAAACAAAAGATAAAACACTGTATATCTCATGAATGTGGATCAATATCTGTTATGTAAAAATATTTAACAAAGTTTTATTAAACAGAAATCAACTATACACACACATATATATATATATATATATATATACACCCGTGTCTCATACATGCACAAACATTATATACCATAACCAGGTGGGATTTATTTCAGTGATGCAAGGCTGACACAATATTTGAAAATCAATCAACATAATCAACATCTCAGCAAGATTTTGTTGTAGTTATATATAAAATTATTCTAAACTTATATTGAAAGTCAAAGATATTATTTGGTTGGTGCAAAAGTAATTGCAGTTTCCGAACATGAATTTTAAATCATTATAACTAGGCTCAAACACGTCTTTATTAAGCAAAATAGGAACCATTACAATCATCATAGTTTTGCCAATGAGAAATAAGTTTGTTTATTCCTGTAGCATAAAACTCCACACTTCAGCATTCAGGGGACTCTTGGAAAGCATTTTCTGCATTCTGATGGTTGTGAAAGCGTTTTCTCTGCAAAAAGTTGTCAAGATGCTTGAAGAAGTCGTAGATCGTTGGTGAGAGGTCAGGTGAATATGGCGGATGTGGCAAAACTTCCTAGCCCAATTTGTTCAACTTTTGAAGGTTTGGTTGTGCAAAGTGCAGTTGGGCATTGTTGTGGAGAAGAATTGGGCCCTTTCTGTTGACCAACGCTGGCACAGGCATTGCAGTTTTCAGTGCATTTCATCAATTTGCTGAGCACACTTCCCAGATGTAATGGTTTTGCTGGGATTCAGAAAGCTGTAATGGATCACACCAGCAGCAGACCATCAGTGACCATGACCATTTTTTGGTGCAGAGTTGGCTTTGGGAAGTGTTTTGGAGCTTCTTCCTGGTTCAACCACTGAGCTGGTCATGGCTGGTTGTCATATAAAATCCACTTTTCATTTGACTGGCTAAAAAAAAAATCTATATATATCTATATGGAGACATATAGATACATATCCACGTTTGCCCATGTCACAGTCTGATCAAAAAATGGTTCGATGTTGTTGCATACAATAAGAGAAGACAACATTTCAAAATGACAATTTTTTGATTTTCTGTCAGCTTATGAGGCACCCACTTATTGAGCTTTTTTACCTTTCTAATTTGCTTCAAATATCAAACTACCATAGAATGGTCGAAGTTGAGTTCTTTGCCAATTTCTCATGTAATTATAAAAGGATCTGCATCAATGATTGCTCTCAATTGGTCATTGTCAACTTCCAATGGCTGGCCACTGTGCTCCTCATCTTTGAGGCTCTCGTCTCCTTTGCAAAACTTCTTGAACCAGCACCGCACTGTACGTTCGTTAGCAGTTCCTGGGCCAAATGTGTCGCTAATGTTGTGAGTTGTCTCCGCTGCTTTATGATCCATAAATTACTCAAATTTGCTTTTTGTCTAGCATCATTTCCATAGTCTGAAATAAATATAAAATAAAAAGCAAGTAATAAGTCATTAGCAAAAATACAATAAAATAAAGTGAGAAATGTGCATTAAAATGATGTATAACATAACCACACTCATTTAAGAATGTATTCCAATAGCAAATGGCAAATTTCAACAATGTTGAAACCACAATTACTGTTGCACCAACCTTAATAGAATAGCTAAATAAATTTTTAAAAAGAAGTTAAGAATTACGTTGGAGGAGTTAATATATTCAGGTTAAAGATTTATTATATAGCTACAGTAATCAAGACTGTGTGATATTGCTGTAGGGATAGAAATATAGATCAATAGAAGAGAATAGAGAACCCAGAAATAGACCCACAATTATACTCAACTTATTTTTTTAATAAAGTTTAAAAGGCAATTCAATGAAGGAAAGAGACCTTTAAAAAAAATGTTGGTGGAGCTATTGAACATCCATAGGAAAAATAATGAACCTCAACCTAAGTCTCACACTTTATACAACAATTAACTCAATGGGTCATGGATTTAGATGTAAACATAAAACTATAATTCTTTTTTTCCTTTAGAATAAAATCTAACATGTCTTTGGGATCTAGGAGTAGGCAATTAGTTCTTAGAATTGACACCATAAGTATAATCCACAAAAGGAAAAATTATAAATTGATTTTATCAAAATCAAGAACTTTTACTCTATGAAAGAACCTATTAAGTGGTTAACAATAATATCTACAGACTGGAAGAAAATGTATGTAAACTATATATAACATTTAACAAAAGACTAGTATCTAGAACTTACAAAAACATTAAAAAACTCAAAGTATCCAATTAGAAATGGTCAAAGACATGAACAGACATTCCATGGAAGAAGATACACAGAAGACAAGTAAGCACATGAAAGACATCAACATCTTTAGCCACTAGTGAAATATAAATTAAACCACAGTGAGATATTACTACACACCTATCAGAATGCTAAACTAAAATGTAGTGAGAATATGAAGTGCTAGCGAGAATGTGGGGAAACTGGATCACTCATACCTTGCTGTTGGGGATGTAAAATAGTACAGACACTTTAGAATACAGTTTGAAAGTTTTTTTAAACATTAAATTTGCAACTACCATAAAACCCAGAAAATGTACTCAGAGAAGTAAAAATGTATGTTTATATAAACACCTGTACATGGATATTCATAACTGCTGTATTCATTGAGTCAAAAAAATAGGAAACAATCTAGATAACCTTCATTAAGTGAATGGTAAAACAAACTGATTCATCCATACAATAGAATACTGCTTAGCAATAAAAAGGAACAAACTATTGATACGCATGATAACCTTCATGAATGTCCAGGGAATTATAGGGACTAAAATTCCAGTAGATTACATATTGTATAATTCCATTTATATAACATTCTTGAAATGACATTATAATATATTTATTATTTATATAATGGAAACTGATCATCATAAAGGTCTCTATCTTCATGTTGACTAGGCTGAAGAGAAGGAAAAAGAGGAGGGGTTGGTCTTTCTGTCTCACAGGTGGCAGAGACAGAAGAGGTGGAGGAGGTGGGAGGGGAGGCAAGAGAGGCAGGCACACATTGTCATTTCTGTCTGACCTTTATGTTTTTTCATCTCTCTAAAAATATTTTCATATGTATCAATCCTTCCTTCATCTTTTGCTTTAGGTTCAGTGCCGATATCATGGAAGAATCCATGTCATAAAAGCAGTCTTAAATAATGAGAACTCTTCTGCCAGGATGTTTAATGTTGGTTTGTTTTCTGGCACTGCTTTTTCTACATCTTCTTCTTCATTTCCTGTCCCTGGTTCAGAAGCACTCATATTCATCAAGTTGGCTCCTGTTAACTCCTCTGCCATGGTGTCTATTAGCTTTTGAATTTCTTTAAGATCCATATCTTGAATTCCTTCACCTCCACATTTTTTTTCTTTTTTGTGCAATATCCACAATCTCTTTCATGATTTCCTTGACTGTCTCTGTTGTAAATCTGGTGAAATCATGCACAACCTCTAGATCAGTTTTCTGCAGCAAAAAATGTATCATCTCAGGCTTGATGGCTTTCCTGGCTTTTTCTATGATGGTGGTGGCATTTTCAATGGTATAATTCTTCCAGGCTTTCATGATGTTCTCTCTATTGGGGTTCTCGTCCATAGTGTTGCCAATACTTTTCACAGAGTACTGTGTGTAATGAGCCTTAAAGGCCCTTGTGAACTCCTGATCTACAGAGCAAATTAGAGGTGTTGTGTTTGTAAGTAGGTCACTTTGATGTCTTTGGTGTTGAACTCATGGTGTTCTGGATGGCCAGGGGCATTTTTCAATATCAAAAGAAATCTAAAAGGCAGTCCCTTACTGGCAAGGAACTTCCTGACTTCAGGGACAAAGCACTGATGGAATTAATCCACAAAAAAGCTTCCCATTGTCTAGGCCAGGGGTCCTCAAACTTTTTAAGCAGGGGGCCAGTTCACTGTCCCTCAGACTGTTGGAGGGCCAGACTATAGTTTAAAAAAACTATGAACAAATTCCTATGCACACTGCACATATCTTATTTTGAAGTAAAAAAAACAAACGGGCAAAAACACCCACATGTGGCCCATGGATCATAGTTTGAGGACGCTTGGCTAGGCCTTCTTGTTGTACAATCAGAAGACTGGCAGCTGGTCTTTATCTTTTCTCTTCAAGGCTTGAGAGTTAGTCAATATATAGATAAGGACAGTCTTGATCATAAACCTGACTGCATTTGCTCAAATCAGTGTAGAGTTAGGACATTCCTTCCTGCCTTAAATCCAGGTGCTTTTTTCTTTTCTTTACTAAGAATGTCATTTGTGGCATTTATCTTTTAAGAATAGGGCATTTTCATCTGCATTAAAAGCTGTTCAGGAAGATATCCTTTCTCTTCAATGCTTTTCTTAATGATGTTTGGGAATTTGTTTGCTGCCTGTTGGTTGGCAGAAGCTGCTTCTATTATCTTGACAATTTTAAGCCAAACCTCTTTCTAAAATTATCAAACCATCTTTTGCTGGCATTAAATTCTCCAGCTTTAGATCCTCCGTCTTCTTTTTGCTTTATAGGTATGCCTTTCTTACATCAATCCTGCTCCCACATAAAATGTGCATTTTCAATATGAGATAAAAGGGTATTTTACAAAGTAGGTGAGGTTTTTATGCCTGCTGGCATGGCTGCAGTGATAGCTTCACAAATTTCTTTTTCTTTTTTTTTTTATAGTGGTTCTTATACTGTATTCATTTATCTGGAAAAAAACGAGCAACCCCATAGCTATGGAACTCAATTTACAATACATATCTAGCACTTCAACTTTTTCTTCTAAGGTCATGACTTTTCTCTGCTTCTTAGAGGCACTTCCAGAACCACTAGTGGGACTTTGTATGGGTCCTATGGTGTTATTTAAGGTTTACAGTATTGTTCTAAGCACAATGGGAAATGTGTGAGAAACACAAGAGGTCACTTTTTACTGCAATACGCAATTTCCTAGAGAGAAGAGCTGTTCACGTGAAGATAATTAGTGTCACATGGTGTTTTCAGTGGATAATTACAACACTTGAGTTCACTGCAACAGTAATACTGTATGTACTATAGTTAGTTTTACACGGTTATGATTTAATACTGAGTCTTGTTTACATTTCTTTCAACTGTGAGGAGCAAAGAGCACCATGTATGATTTGTGCTTGTATGAATAGTTTTGATAAAACTTTTAATAATAAATTTGTTTATATTTTATAGTAGTAAATAAGATAGACTCAAATCTACATGTGGTTTATGCATTCATGACGTAACTTTTTCTTAACTTTTTGATATTTCTAGGTTACGTGGTTCATCTGTGAAAATTTCAAATTGTTTCAAATCTCCAAAAAATTTTCCAATGTATTTATTTTGAAAAATCCACGTAGAAGTGGACCTGCACAATTTATACCCTTATTGTTCGAGAGCCAACTGTATTGTACAAAATATTATTCCTCATTTAAAATCTGGAATAATAACATTCTCTGGGCTTTGTCAATGACTCTTTTGTCTTCTTACTTTATTTAACTTTCCCGTGTGATAATATTCACACTTTAAATTCCAGTTACCTACCACAAGTTGATGACCTTTGGGCCTATATCGCTAACTGAGACTATGTCTCTAATGTCTCAAATATTTTATATATACAATTTCTTCCATGTATGTACAATTGATAAACTCACTATCTCCAAAAGTACACTTTTCTTTCTTTTAAATTCTATTCCTTTTCTGATTCTTTATATTTCATTTAATGGCATCACTATCCACTACTTTGTTTAATAGGTAGAAACTTGAGAGTCTTCTTGGAGTTTTCTCTTTTCCTTACTCCCCATAACCTAATGTTCAGTAAGTTCCATTAATTTCCCCTAACATATATTACTAGTAGTCATTGACTTCACTCTTGCCATTTGGTTCAGACACTCATCCTTTGTCACTTGGACACTTATTATAGCCTGCTACTTTTTCTCTGTGAACTCACTTTCAATATCCTATTTAAAATATATAAACAGTTCTGCACTGACCAAAGAATAACATCCCATATTAGCAGAGCATGCGAGGTCTTTGCTAATATTTATTATACTATCCCCATTATGAATTCTCATCTCAGTGACCTGGTACCTACTTTGTGCTTCTGAGGTTTCTAAGACACTTGTACCAATGCTCCCTCTCACAGCAATGCTATCACTGATGTACCTCAAGCATCCTGTTTCCTTGACTAACTCTGTTCACCTTCCAGGGTTCATCATAAGCATTAGAGTTTATCTTTCCTTATATCTTCACAATGAATTAAGTTTTCTTCTTGTATACTTCTTGTATACTGCATTCACATTCTCACTTGCCCACCACAAATATTTTCATAGTATTTAAAGTGTTGACTTAGTTGTCTTACATTTTAATGAGATTGTGTGATTTCTTTTAGGGTAACAGCTACATTTTATACACATCTGTATTTAAAATCATTTAAATAATTATCAGTCGTTAGATGACTAGCAGAGTGCCTTCCACAACTAGAAGTTCAATAATTGTTGAACAAGTAAATGAATATACAAATAAATTAACTTTTTTATAAAAAATTTCCAATTTGTCTGCCTTTAGCCTATTTGATTTTGAAGTACATTAAAAAAGATACTTTTTCAGTCTTATCCTTGAACAAATCCCACCTCAGACTTTTCTTTTTCTGAGCAGAGGGAGTTTAATTCACAACATTGATATGTGACATCAGTTTTAAGCAGTATCTCTTTCCAGTGAACAGGGCAGTAAATCATGTGAAGGGCATCCTCAATCACCTCTCTCTCCCCTTCACCCTCACTTCCACCCCCAACCTGGAAAGCTATGAACTTAGAAAGTCTGGCTCTTTTTCCTTAAAGAGGATTGACCTGTAAGAATCACATACTTTTCACAAGGTTGGAGGTGAACACTTTATAGATCAGACAATTTAACAGATTCTGTCTTCAAGTTTCTTGGAAGTGCCTACCTTCAACAAATGGTTCTAGAAATGATGCTCAAAAAAACTTCAATAGCACACTTTTGATTCATTTTCAGTCCTCTTACAAGTATGGATTTATTAACTTGGTATATTAGTTCAAGTGCAATGTAGACATCAAGCTGAGATAGGGCAATAAAGACAGACCTTAATGGAGACAAAGAATAAAGGAGTGGGGGGAAAGGAGTAAAGCAAGGAGAGCCCATGGACTGCAATGCAGGTCCCACACACAAAGAAGAAGGGTAGAGAGAGGTAGATTACATAGGCAGAATCAGATTTATTTTAGTTCTAAGAAAATTTCAGCCAGGCTGAGGGGGAATCCTCGAGACAGAAGCTCCTATTAAGGGAGTACTTGTACTCCCACCGTGCATAGGGACTGGCAAAAGGAAACATGGCCTCAGTCCACAGTTGGTGATGGGCTCTCACAGGCTGCAGCTGGGGCTGTTAACTATCTGAGCAGCCCGTTTTCATGGCTGCCACACTTGGGTCTGAGAAGAATATACAGAATGATGCCTTTCAGCTTTCAGAATAATTAATCTTGACAATCTTGACATTTCTGTCCTTCAGGAAAATAAAGATCTTCCCAATCATTTAGAGATTTAAATCATCTTTGGTCATCAAACATCTTATAGGAGAGCATTACACTTAAAGAACACAGAATCATCATTTTCTCTGCAATACATACCATTACTTTTAACAAAGTATAACCCACATGTATTTGCTTAAAATATCCTTAAGTACATTTTAGAGGATCTGAAATAATCTGTCATCATAATTCAAATGTTATTTGCTCATATGTATGTACATTAATAAGTCCTTCAAATAAAACTAACGAATTACTCATTTAAATGACCAAAATCCCTAATTTAGTTGTCGAAATCTTTTATATATAATAAACATTGTCAATAGTTTGACATAACTAAATCCCATGAAATACTTATTATAAAAGTTGAAACCATGTACACTACTGGGAAGTATTGCAGCAGTAAATAGATTAGATTTTTGAGTCTCAATTGACTATAACCCTTGATGTTCCTCATAAGTAATTGAATAGCTCTGAATCTATTTCCTTAACTACTAAATAGGAAAAAGTAATACAAACTTTGTAAGGATTTGAGGATCATTTAAAGATAAAGTTTGTAAAGACTTTAATGCAGTGCTGAACATATAGTAGTTACTCAAAAAAAAGCTGGGAGTCCAGGTAAGTTAATATTTATACAAAATTAATATTTAATATTAAAGTTAATATTTATCAAAACAAAATTCAACATTTTAGCTTAATAAGCATCTCTAATCTATTTTCTTAACTGCCAAATGGGGATGATAACAGTTCATATTTTATAGATTGCCATGAAGATTGCCTATGGAAGTAAATGTAAAACAACTTATCTGCATATGTATGTGTGTATCTATCTTTTTTATCAATTATCAATTGTCTGTCTAAGTTTGTAGTATGTAACAAGCATCCAATAAATATTAGGTATTGTTATTGTCCTAACCATGATACTTCTCAGCTTCCTCTTCCTTTATCACCATCAGCATCAACAAGTTCCATTAGGGGTAACTTTGCATCATGTTGCAAAATTCCTACCAGGTAAAAAAAGAATCAGCTAATATTTGTTAGAGGGAGGACACTGAGCTAAAAGGAAACTTAACTACTGGGAGGATTCATGAAGAATGAGTAATCATTTGAAAGAGGTGTATAAGAAAGTGAAAGTAAATAAGAAAGCAACTGCTTTTTGATTTTTTTCTCACTTTACTATACTTAATGAACAGCATAAATAAAATCATCTGGCACAAGTTGAAAATAAGAAAAGGATCAAATGGAAGTTCAAGATAAGCCAAAGTGTTGGTATGCTGTACTCACTGCTAGTTTAGTGTATGAACAACTTTCCTTTATTCCACAAGGGGCAATAGCACACACACACCAAAGTATTGAATTGAAGCAGCACCAAAAGACAAAGTAGAGAATTGTAAATTTTCGGTGGCTTAAGATAAATTATTAAAAGTAATGAAATTCAAATGAACGCAGTTTAAAAGCCCAAAATGTGCTTTGAAAAGCACAGCTCCCTATGTACATGTTTGATACAATTACAGCTACTTTTACTATATGGTAGAAATAGTTATCACTAGCAGCACAGTTCATAAATAGGAAGATATGTAGCATGCACTTATAGTCAAAATCTCCCCTTTCTTGATATCTTAATCTTCCCTTTGTGATGGTTATTGGATGAATAGACTGGGAAATATCCTGGCATCTTCCGGGTAAATAAATTTCAGAGCAAAGTGAAAGAGTATAAAATTTGCTTTTCACATCTATTTTGCATAATGAAAAGTGTTTGGTTCTTTTGAAATTACAATGGAATAGAAATGACAAATAAAAGCTATTTTTTGGCTATAGAAACACAGAATTTAGTATAAAGGATGTGGATAGTTTTTATGGATTCAGAAATGTATCTACTCCTGTAATTTTTCATGTGAAACAATTCTCTCAAGGGCAATTATTCTTTTTCTTACTGTGGTAAAAATAAATAAATGAAATTGTTTTGCTTTCATATTCGTTGTTCCCATGATGTGTTCTTCTCATGTCCAGACTCCATTATAATTAAACATCTTCCAACTAAGTACATCAGGTCCTAGAATAATGTCATTGTTTAGGTCAATGCTATTTCATTATAATGTTAACAAGAAAAAAATAAATGATTCCTGGCCAGGGCCACAGTCTGTGTGGGGTTTGCACATTCTTCCCATGTCTGCACCAGTGTTGTCTGGGTACTTCAGTTTCCTCTCACTTTCAAAAGATGTGCAAGTTTGTTGAATCTTGATGAATAAAGTGTCCCAGTCTGAATGAGTGTGGATGTGCATGAGTATGCCCTGCAATGGAATGGTCCTTTCCAGGGTTGGTTCCTGCCTTAAACCCTGAGCTGCTTTGATAGGCTCCAGCCACCCACAACCCTGAACTGGAATAATTGGGTAAATAATTTATCTTACTTGTTTTTATTTATCTTTCTTAAACATATATACAGCTCAGATTTATTCCAATGTTTAATGTTAGAAGTGTTTTGGTCTTTCTTTAGAAGTTCAGTGATTGCCATTGATATCTGTCCCCTGCCAACCTTATGTTGAAATTTGATTCCCAGTGTTGGATGTAGGGCCTAATGGGAGGTGTTTGTGTCATGAGGGTGGATCTCTCAAGAATAGATTAATGCTCTCCCTCATGGATGATTAAGTTCCTGCCAGAGCTGGTTGTTTAAAAAAGCCTAGAACTCTCTCTTTCTCTCTCTCTCTCTTTCTCTCTCTCTCTCTCTCTCTTGTTTCATCTCTCACCATATAATCTCAGCACAGGAAGGCTCTTACTCATCTTCTGTCATGAGTGCAAGAAGCCTGTGAACCTCATTAGATGCATATGCACAAATAGGAACCTTCTAGCCATCCAAAATCCTAAGCCAAATAAATCTTTTTTCTTTATAAATTATCCAGCCTCAGGTACACCTTTATAGCAACAAAAATGGACTTAGACATTGATGTGTTTGTGAATAGAAATACGCTGTTGGAACTTGAGTCTTGTTTATGTCAATTAGCCTATGGTAAAATTGGTTTTATTATAAATTGTTCATTTAAAGTGACAGTTTCCAAGAACTTATCAATGGCATTAAGTAAGGTTTTACTGTACATTTCCTTTATATTAAATAAAGCTTTCACTCACTCAATAAAATTCATAATCAATATTGTAAAATACTTTTTGCTATATATATATGTGTGTGTGTATATATATATATCTCCTTAAATGAATTCTAATTTAGTGTTATGATAATTATTCATTGCATTTTTCAGCAATAGGGTGGTGTTTCTGACAGGCTGGTTATGATAAACATATATGAGGAAAAAAGTACTTAACCTACTTCAAAATTCATCTTTCCTATTCTCACTCTATATCTATTAACTCAGTTTGTGAAAGTAAGGCCTAGTAATGTGAATTATAATATATACACCTACTGTAATTCTGTTTGAGAGCTACTCTCATAACTTCTAGCTAATGTTGTCTAAAGAAAATGAAGTCATTTTCACCTGCTGGCTTCAGTTGTTAATTGTTAATAACTGTTGTTTTTGAACTAATTTTCACAGTTTCGTTAGAAATTGACAAAGTAAAGCTATTTTCCTCCTGAAGTATCCCTAGATTTACATTGCAAGTTTCATTATATTTATTCTTAACACTTAAAAATTTTATTGTTTTAAGATATTCTGGAAGATTCAAACAGAGTAACCTTGTAAATAAGATTATGGACAGAAGATTTTATGATTTTTTGCTTATGTCTTTCATGACACTCTTCAGCTAGAATAAGCTTCTAAACCTTCTATAAGATAAGAAGGAACAAGAAATAATGATAAATAATCAGATAAGATTAATGTCAGTAATAT
>VSMD01086091.1:0-19221 GCA_008750895.1 Mirza zaza
AAAGGAGAAAGGAAAGGAGAAAGGAAAGGAGAAAGGAAAGGAGAAAGGAAAGGAGAAAGGAAAGGAGAAAGGAAAGGAGAAAGGAAAGGAAAGGAAAGGAAAGGAAAGGAAAGGAAAGGAAAGGAAAGGAAAGGAAAGGAAAGGAAAGGAAAGGGGAAAGGAAAGGAAAGGAAAGGAAAAAGGAAAGGAAAAAGGAAAGGAAAGGAAAGGAAAGGAAAGGAAAGGAAAGGAAAGGAAAGGAAAGGAAAGGAAAGGAAAGGAAAGGAAAGGAAAGGAAAAGAAAAGGAAAGGAAAGGAAAGGAAAGGAAGACTAATTAGACCATCAAAACTAAAACCTTTTGTGCAGCGAAGGGCACTATCAACAGAGTAAAAAGACAATGCACAGAATGCGAAAAAATATTTGTAAATCACATATTTGATGACGTATTAATATCCAGAGTATACAAAGAACTCCTAAAACTCAACTACTACACCAAAAACTCAACTTTAGAAGGGTCAAAGGACATGAATAAACATTTCTCCAAAAGAGCATATACAAACAGCCAATAAGCACACGAAAAGATGCTCAGCTTCACTAGTCATTAGGGAAATGTGAATCAAAACCACAATCAGATACCACTTCACATCCATCTGGATGGCTACTATCAAAAAAAACTGAAAATAACAAGTATTGGCCAGGATGTGGAGAAACTAGAATTTGTTTTAGTCTGCTAGGACTGCCATAACAAAATAACACAAACTCTACTCAAGAGGCTGAGGAGGGAGGATTAAAGCCAAGAGTTTGAGGCCCCACTGCACTATATTGCACCTGTGAATAGCCACTGCATTCCAGCCGGGACAACACAGTAAGACCCTGTCTCTCAAAAATAAATAAATAAATAAACCACAGCCTGGGTGGGTTAAACAATGGAAATTTCTTTTCTCACAGTTCTGGAGGCTGTGTCTCCACAAACAGTCACATTGGGGGTTAGGGGTTCAACATACGAATTCTGGGGAGAGGGTCACAATTCAGTCTATAAGAAAACCCTTGGGTATTGCTGACAGAATGTAAACTGGTACAGCCACTATGGAAAACAGTAATGGTGGCTCCTCAAAAAATTATACATAGGCTGAGCATGATGGCTCACACCTGTAATCTCAACACTTTGGGACGATCGCTTGAGACTAGGAATTCAAGACTAGCCTGGACAACACAGCAAGATCCCATCCCTAAAAAAAAAAAAAAAAGAAAAGAAAAAGAAAAAAAAGAAATTCTGATACATACTACAACATGGATGAATACTGAAGTCATTATGCTAAGTAAAATAAGACACACAAAAAAGAATATTAGAATTCTACTTATATGAAATACCTAGAGTAGTCAAATTCATAGTGACAGAAAGTAGAATGGTGGTTGTCAGGGGTTAGGGGAGTAGAGAATAGGGAGTTGCTGTTTAATGGGTACAGAGTTTCAGTTTGGGAAGATGAAAAAAGTTCTGAAGCTAGATGGTGATGATGGTTGCACAACATGAATGTACTTAATATCACTGAATGGCACACTTAAAATTGTTAAAAAGGTAAAACAAGCAAAAACCAAGAAAACACGATGAGATACCACTTCACACCAATTACTGGAGCTATTATTTTTTTAAAAAGGCACCAAAAAAACAGAAAATAACAAGTGTTGGTGAGGATGTCGCACATTACTGGTAGGAATGTAAAATGGTGCAGCCACTGAGGAAAACAGTATGGTGGTTCCTCAAAAAGATAAACACAGATTTAAATTTAATATATTCGCAACAAAATTTAAAACAGGGACTCAAAGAGATATGTGTAGACCAATGTTCATAGCAGCATTATTCATAATAGCCAAAAGGTAGAAACAACCCAAGTGTCTACTACAGATGAATGGATAAACAAAATGTGGTCTATACAAACAATGGAATATTATTCGCCATAGAAAGGAATGAAGTTCTGATACATGCTACAACATAGATATGCCCTGAAATCATTATGTTAAGTGAAATAAGCCAGATACAAAAAAGGACAAATACTATATGATTCCATTAAGTATATGTGGTACCCAGAACAGGCAAACTCACAGAGACACAAAGTTGATAATACTAGGGGCTAGAGAGAGGAGGAAATGGGGAGTTATTTGCTTGATGGTTACAGAGTTTCTGTTTAGGGAGATGAAGTTTTGGAAACAGTGGTGTTGGTTGTACTATATTGCGAATGTAATTAATGCCATTAAATTGTACACTCAAAAATCGTTTAAAAGGAAAATTTTGTTACAATATACATTAAAAAACGTATTTATCACAATTTGTTAAAAAAGTTGAATAAACTAAAAACCATTGAAATATATACCTTAAATGGGTATGGTATAGAAATTATAACCCAGAACAGCTGTATTTTTAAAAAAGTAATAGTGGTAGCTAACATTTACTGAACACTCTGCACACCAGGTACACTGGACATTATATGTGTTACATCTCACAAAAACCTATGAAGTGGCTATATTTCTTAATCTCATTTCAAAGAAGGAAACTGAGACTTAGAGAGGTTAGGAAATTTGCCCAACATCAGTGAGTTAATGAAGGGTGCAGGGATTCAATCACTATCAGATTTCAAAGATTCTATAGTTACCCACTCTGCTATACTGAATCCCAGTGTGATAGGGCTATAAAAGGCACTCAATACATGTGCATTTACTAAGTGAAGGAGATAAATGTGCTGTGGGAGCCCAACAGAAAAATTATTTCCAAGCACTTGATATATAACTAGAATATTCCATCAAAGAATGACTTATAACCTTTAAAATTTCAATTTTCCAATAGTTTTAATACAACTTTGAATCAGATATTAACATCATCTTACACATTTAAATGTGTTGGTAGAAGAGTATAATCTTGCCAAATTTCTGCAACAAGTGGGGAGAGTACATTTATTAAGTAACCTCCCTCTTGACAGTTCCGTTCTGTCTAAAAGACTACAAGAACATAAGATCCTAAAGGCAACAAAAATAAACCTAAGTCTGGTAACAGAATTCTATAAGGAAAGATGCTACAATTGTCCAGGGACACCTGGTACCTATCCTGTAAGTTAGCTATCTAGTTAAGTGCTAGTTCTGGAGACCAGGTTCGGATTCAGCTTTTATTAAGTTTCACCAAAATGGCAACAGATCATTAGTTACTCTGCACATTGCCAGTCACCAGTTCTTGATACCTTTCTCTACAGTCCTCACAGGTTTGTTGATGGTGATATATTTAAATCACTCACACTGGTGGCATTACTCAAAAGAAACTAACAAACCTAGGGCATAATCCAGAGTTCAGAAAATGAACCAGGTGACCAGGTGTATCAGTCTACTGAACTCCGTCACCTAGATCCAGCTATTCTGACCTTCACAAGCAAACCTGGAATATGCAAAAAATATAATTACCCTTAGTTTATGTACCCTATAAAACAAGACCTTCCTTTTTATTTAAAAAAAAAACACTAACCATTAGCACAGTATCAATTCTATAACAAAGAGAAAAACATATATTTACAACACCAAAAGGAATCTAAAGCGTGAATGCGAGGAAACCTCCCTCTCCTCCCACATTCGCCCAACGGGCGCAGAACCCACCAGACCACTCCCCCATCTCCAGGTCCTACTGCTCCGCAGGCCAGGTTCAGAGCTCTTGAGCCCCACGGTCGGGTGGAGCCCACTCGAGTCCGTCCAGGTCTGAGGGCTAAGCACAAGAGCTCCCTTTATAGTGATGCCTCAAAATTGGATCAGAAGCAGGAAAAAGAAGAGCGAGCCCGTCTGCAGCTCCTCAGACGAGGAACACCGAGCCGCAACCACGCGCCGACCCCCAGCCCCACAGCTGGCCACTCCGCGAGGGGACCGGTAATTCTACCGTCGCGCCGGGCTCCGCCCCGGGCCCGCGACGGTTCCGGGGCGTTCCTGCCGCTGGCAGCACCTCCCTCACCACACCGCTTGGCTCTCTTCTTCCGGAGCGAGGCCGCGGCTGCCCCGCGACACCGAAGCCACAGTTTCCAGGCCGCGCAGGCCCACGACGTCCAGAGCGGCCTGTCCGCTGGCTATTTCCCCGCAGGCTCCGGCACGCCCTCTCTCCAGCCCTGGGCCCTTACCGAGGCAGCGCAGCCTCCAGGGCCCGCTCCTCCTTCTCCTCAGCAGCCGCCACCGACCCAGCGCCGTGGAGACCGGAACTTCCTCCGCGCGGTGCCACCGCTTCCACAAAGGCGCCGCGCCGTTGCCTTAAGCGCTCGGCCCGCCGGGAGATGAAGTACAGCGGCTGGTCCCGCCGACTCCACTCCCGCCGTGCCCCGCGCTCAGGAGGCTAGCCTACTGGGGCGGGGCGTAAGGGCACGCTCCTTGTCGCTATCCAATAAGAGGGCGCGCTTCCCCTCCCGGCTCCGCGGGGACGGCTGGGTGTTGTGGTTTGGCCTCTGCTCTAAAGCAGCTTGCCCTCTAGTGCTTTCTTTAAAGTTAAGGAAGGCGTGTAGCTTGATGGCGGCTTAGCCTTCCGGAGGTTTGCTCTCTGTCAGCGGCTCGGTTATGACCTTGGCCTGCCTAGCTCGAGGCCTTCTTATTGTCCGTTAGTGTGAAGGATATGAAAGGGAGGCTTTTTGAGCCTAAGCTTAAGCCATCTCAGGAATGGGCTGCTGGCCATGCCATCACAGAAGGCCCTGGCTCTCGGCCCTCACAGGCCAGGGAGCGTAGCCCATCTCCTTGAGATCTAAGGAGAAGCAAGGGAAGCAGGTGCAAGAGAAGCAGGATTAGAGTACCAATACGTCATAGAAGCTCGTCCTCTTTTCCCTGTGATGGATTTCCAAGTTAGGCATCCCCAGCTGAAAAAATACCAGGCAGACATCATCTGTTAAAGGTTCAGTAGCCTGACCCACAAACAAAAGTCCACCCAGCTTCTACCGGGTCTTGCTAGCTATTGGGCAATAAATATGACTTATGCAAGAGTCACAGAGGAGCTGGAAGGAAACTACAAATAAGCAATCTAGCAGAAAACAGGGCAGCCCAGCTTAGGTTTGCAGCTTGTTTTCAGAATCTTCCAGCTAATGTTCTTCCAAGCGCCAGCTTCTAGTTCCCAGGTGGATTGTCTACATTGTTGAAAAGGCTTGCTAGTCCTGGCCACCTGGTTTCCCTGTCAGTAGGTCCTTGGGGAACATAACCTGATTTTATACCCTAAATTCAACACTATAGGATCAAAGAAGTTTGCTGCAAGAAAAATCCAATAAGCATTCTAAAATAAAGCAGGCTTTATTTGTAAAGAAAGGAGGTTGTTGGACAGAGTAGTCTTTGAACTTACCTTCCCACTTTTGACTTCCCTGTCCTGTTGCAAAGTCAAAGTCATTCCTTCATTCAAGAACTGAATGAAGCATCCCCTGTGTGACAAACACAAGTGCTGGGCATATAGGAATGAACAAAGCTGATAAGCTGCTCTGCTCTAGTGGAGATGGAGGTGGGGGCAGGTACTTGAGACAGAAAATAAACTAAACATGATATACCATCTCTCTGATGGTGGTAAATGCTATGGAGAAAAATAAGGGAAGGAAGAACAGGGGAAAACTGTAACTTTAAGTAGAACCATCAGGGAAGGCCTCACTGAGATCTTGGAATAAAGATCCCAAGAAGATGAGGAACCAAGCTTTTGGACTATCTGGAGAAAGAGTGTTCTGGGCAGAAAGAATAGCAAGGGCAGGCCAGGTGCAGTGGCTCATGCCTATAATCCTAGCATGCTGGGAGGCCAAGGCAGGAGGATTGCTTGAGGTCAGGAGTTCAAGACCAGCTTGAGCAACAGCAATACCCTGTCTTTACTAAAAATAGAAAGAAATTAGCTGGACAACTAAAAATATATAGAAAATATAGCCAGGTATGGTGGAACGTGGCTGTAGTCCCAGCTACTTGGGAGGCTGAGGCAGAAGGATTGCTTAAGCCCAGGAGTTTGAGGTTGCCATGAGCTAGGCTAACGCCAGGGCGCTCTAGCTCGGGCAACAGAGTGAGACTCTGTCTGGAAAAAAAGAATAACAAGGGCCAAAAGCCCTGAGGTGCGGGCATGACTGGACTTTTCCAGGATTAGTAAGGAGTCTTGAATAGAGTTGTGTCAGGGTAAGAGTGAGAGGAGATGAGGTGAGAAAGATAAGGAGGAGGGTAGCTCTTCCCATGTCTTGTAGGCTGATGAAATGTTTGGTTTCTGTGAGGAGGGAGATGGAAAGTTGTTGGAAGGCTATGAACAAAGGAATATGGACCTGACTTCCATGTTAACAGGATTCCTCTGGCTGCTGTGTGGAAAATAGACTGAAGGTGGGAAAGGACAGAAGCAGGACAGCCAGTTAGGAAGCTATTGCAGTAATCCAACCACAAAAGGATGGTGTTTGTACCAGTGTGGCCACAGTAGAAATAGGAACATGTTGGACTGGAATGAGGGAAGAGAGGAGGGAAGAAAAGAAAGAAGGTAGGAAGAGCAGGAGCTCAGTTTTGGGTAGGTTGAGTTTGTTTTTGTTTGTTTGTTTGTTTTTTTCAGACAGAGTCTTACTCTGTTGCCCAGGCTAGAGTGCTGTGGTGTCACCCTAGCTCACAGCAACCTTAAACTCATGGGCCCAAGCAATCCTTCTGCCTCAGCCTCCCGAGTAGCTGGGACTACAGGCATGTACCACCAAGCCCGGCTAATTTTTTATATGTTTTTAGTTGGCCAATTAATTTCTTCCTGTTTTTAGTAGAGATGGGGTCTCGCTTTTGCTCAGGCTGGTCTCGAACTCCTGAGCTCAAACAATCTGCCCACCTCAGCCTCCCAGAGTGCTAGGGTTACCGGTGTGAGCCACCACACCCGGCCTTAGGTTGAATTTTTGATGCCTAGTAGGTACATGAGACGTGGAGTTGGCCATTGGTTACATCAGTTTGGAGTTCAGCCTAAAGGTCAGAGCTGGAAATGCAAATTTGGGAGATATAACCATATCACTAATATCTACAGCTATGGGCCTAGATCAGATAACCAAAGAAGTGAGGGAGTAAGTATAGACAAGAAAGCAAAGTTTCAGTTCTGAGCATGGAAGCACTCCAGTACTAAGAGTTTCCAAGAAAGAGGAGGAACAGAACTATGAGTACCTTGACTTTGCTTCTCAAACTGGGCCATTATTGGTGAGTCTTTCCCTTATCAGATAGTACTTTGTCCTCTACAGAGGTATACCATATTAAGGAACTAATTCTTTTTGCCTTATTCCTTATCTCCCTGGGTAATAATAATTGCCACCCTTTATCACACTGTGTGCCTGGAATGGTGCTGACACTTGATCCATGATCTCCTTCCTTCCTTCCTTCCTTCCTTCCTTCCTTCCTTCCTTCCTTCCTTCTTTTTCTTTCTGTCTTTCTTTTTTTTGTTTTTAAGATTTCCACATCCTAATCCATAATCTCATTTACTACTCACAATAACCATATATGATCCCCTTTTATAGTTAAGGAAACAAAAACTCAGAAAAATTAAGTAACTTACCACAGTTGGAAAGTGGAGGTTGAGGGGATTCCAACCTAGGTCAGTCCTACAAAGCTTATGCTCCTGACTGCTTTTCATTAAGTGATAATTGAGGATTTTCAGAGAAAGCATCTGAATTTTTTTCTTGCTTACATAAACACATAGTATTTGTAAGGTTATTTTTTACTGCCTAAGACCTAGAAGTAAGGGCTATGTAGAAGTAAGAGCTGACTCAGAGTACCACCCTTAACTGGATTGGTGATTACAGAGATTCCAACAGAGGAAACAGGTTCACTTTCAGCAGCTAAATCCTCACAGGGAAAGATCCAGCAAAGAGAAAGACACTGTCCTATCTATTGTTTCCTGTTGCCTTGGTCCCATTTGGTGTTATGGCTCTTCAGCATCCAAAGTAGGGACTTGGGTGCAGTGGTACACACTTGTAGTCCCATCTACTCAGGAGGCTGAAGTGGAAGTATTGCTTGAGCCAGGGAGTTCAAATCCATCTTGGGCAACATAGTGAGACCCTGTTTCTAAAAGAAAAATTAGAAAACAAAGTAGGGTCTTTGTAAAGTAAAAATAAGAGACAAGGGGCAGGGTGTGGTGATTCATGCCTATAATCCTAGCACTCTGGGAGGCCAAGGTGGGAGGATCGCTCAAGATCAGGAGTTGGAAACCAGCCTGAGCAAGAGTGAGACCCCGTCTCTACTAAAAATAGAAAGAAATTAATTGGCCAACTAAAAATATGTAGAAAAAACTAGTCAGGCATGGTGGCACATGCCTGTAGTCTCAGGTACTCGGAAGGCTGAGGCAGGAGGATCACTTGAGCCCAGGAGTTTGAGGTTGCTGTGAGCTAGGCTGATGCCACGGCACTCTAGCCCGGGCAACAGAGTGAGACTCTGTCTCAAAAAAAGTAATAATAATAAAATAAGAGACAGGGAACCCAGAGGGATTCAGGTGGGTGAAATTTTCCAGTAGAGCAGGAAAATTTGTTGCCTTACTATGTGCTACAAAGTGATAAAGAAAGGAAGGAAAATCTCTTCAAAATTTCCATGAAAGGACTGGTTATTCTTGTTATTAGCACAGAATACTGCATTTGTATGAGGGGGAAACTGCTGAAGATGCTGAAAGAGTTAAAGGATTTGCCCAGAGTCACACATGCAAAATAGCAACAGGACTGAAAATAGATTCCAGCCTCAAGATACACTTTAGCCAGAACCTTGTAGTACCTCAAGTTCTGAAATCTTCAATAAAGCTATGAAAGAAAAGAAATCTGGGGTAGGACAAGAAGGCCAATTTTTACATTTGCTTCAGTCCCAGATGGTGCTCACTACTGCCATTGTGGAGATGACATGTTGGGTCCATGAAAATCACAAGCCCAGACAAAACAGAAAAGCTGAGGGTTTGAGGAACCCCTGAACTGCAGGGTGACAGGAGGTACAGGGGAGCATGTTCTTTGTGGCAAAGTCCAAGGTTCAAAGCAGCATCATACAGGGTATCAGAACCATCATAGGGGCTGGGCGCGGTAGCTCACGCCTGTAATCCTAGTACTCTGAGAGGCCGAGACGGGAGGATAGGTCAAGGTCAGGAGTCCTGAGCAAGGTCCTGAGCAAGAGTGAGACCCCGTCTCTACTAAAAAAATACAAAGAAATTAATTGGCTAACTAAAAAATATATGAAAAATTAGCTGGCCATGGTGGTGCATGCCTGTAGTCCCAGAGCTACTTGTGAGGCTGAGGCAGCAGGATCGCTTGAGCCCAGGAGTTTGAGGTTGCTGTGAGCTAGGCTACACCATGGCACTCACTCTAGCCTGGGCAACAAAGTGAGACTCTGTCCACCCCCCCAAAAATAGAACCATCATGGGACTGACATTTATTATTTCTGAACACCAAGATTTATTTCTTTGTGATTCCATCAGCAAACAGTGACCTATGGGAAAGAATTGTCCCAATATTCAAATATAAGTCAATTGGTGAATTAAAACAGAGTTTTAAATAACAACCTTAAGATGTTTTAGTCAGCAGCCACAATGGTTTGCTCTATGAAATTGTCTTAGGCACATGGACATGTGACCACTTGCTTAGCTAACTAAATGTAATACTTCCAGATGAAAATAGTACTATCTGGTGGAGCTGATATGCTTAAAAGCAAGAGCAGAACTCTGGAAAAAACTCTGAGGTCAACATGGAGACTGTCAAGATTAGTTAAGTAGAAAACTTTAAATGTGTTTTCTATGGAGATCAATTCTATGGGGTGTAGCTTCTGGTTAATAAAATATAGCCAGGACATTTTTCTACAAATCAGAGAATATTAGATCTTCTTGGCTTAAATTCCTGTAATAGATAAAAACTATATACGTGGTATTTGCCCTAAGTGAGGAAACCTGGACTCCTGAGCTAATGAGAAGAGAAAATACTGAGTGACCTGTGGAGACCTGGAGAGAGTCCTCTTATCTCCTCCTCCTCTCTCCATTCCAAAAGAATAAATAGGAAAGGAATAGGGAGTTTTTTCACATTCTTACCCAAAAGAGGGTAAGAATCTTCCCTTAGACTATGTGCAAGGACTTGATAAAGTCCTATGCAAAGCCATGTCCAGTAAAAGGACGCAGCTTTGTTACCATGTCATTCGCAGGCCAGTGTTGTGGAGGCAGGCTCTGGGTGGCAGCCATCTGAGACTAGGAGGAAAAATCCAGGGACAAAGCTCTACCCCAGCTCCAGTGTAGGGCTGATAGGTGGACAGGACACCGAATTGCTGTGCTTGTTGGAGCAGCAGGGAGAGTCAGAGGAGTCATTTAAGACTTTTTTCTTCATCTCCCTGAACTGTTGGGAGTATTAGCCATGAGTCTATGAAGTGAGTTAATTTCTTCAGACAAAACGAGCAATATTGTAAATCCTCATTTTGCTTCTTTAAACTGTTCTCCAAAAATAAGGGCCGTTTGGAAAAGCCTATGTTGTCCTGTTGTTTTTACTGCTTTGCGTCTGATAAATCACAGTGTTTTTTTTGCCCTGGCAAATCATTTGGGGAGCTTTTAAAACAATACCGATTCCTGGTTCCCCACCCCCACCCCCAGTCCAATTAAATCAAAATTTCTAGGGGTGCTATCCAGGGATTAGTGTTTGTTTTTGTTTTTTTAAGCTCCTCAGGTCATTGTATGTGTAGTTAGAGTTGAGAACTACCGTTCTAGAGCCTCATACTGTTACGTTAAAACGTGGCTAAAAAGATGATTTTGGCAACGCTTGGTGCGCCTTTTGCGCATGCCCACATCCTTCACAGCCTCTATGGCTGGGCCCACTAGTGACATTTATCCAGAAGCCAAAACTTGCATTGTCCTTCCACAATCAGTGGAGAAAAACAACGCCAACGTCCCTTTCTCTCCCTTGAAATAAACTCCCAGTTTGCTCGGATGGAGGGGCTGGAAAGTCCAGATCTGCGGTCCCAGCGGCGATTTGGACTCCAGGGAGGCGCCCAGGCCTACAGGACACTGGAGAAAACGGCGAAGGGTGAGGCAACCTTCCACCGGCTCAGGCTCCGCCCCCGGCTCTGTTGGGCCGCTGAGCCCCGAACCACTCCCGCGGCGCCGCAGGCAGCGGTGAGCTGCGAACTACATTTCCCACAATGCACCCTGGGGGCGGGCCGGGTCGGGCCGAGCGGCTGGAGCCGGGCCTTGGCCGCGAAGGGCCAGCAAAGGCTGTCTTCCTGAGCCGGCAACCGGGTGAGGGGCGGTGGGAGGGCGCGGTGTCCGTTCTGTGGCCATGTCTGTGTACGCAGGCGGCCGTGGCCCAGAGAACCTGTGCCCTCAGGCTGGGCCCGGCCGGACACCCGTACCCCTCCAGGGGTCCGGCAGAGGGCAGTGACCGGCACCCTCTGTGCGTCCTGGGCCCACCTGAGAAACAGGTGAGTCTGACTGCCAGCCCACGTGGCCTGGGGGCGTCGAGAGACTGGAGCGCTGTCATCCATGGAGGGAGGGGCTTGAAGACTGGGGTCCCTGCCATCTGTGCTCCCTTTTGCGATAGGAGGACTAGGTCTTCCTGGGGTCCCTCAGCCAACTGGCTTG
The DNA here is from genome assembly GCA_008750895.1 of Mirza zaza. NCBI lineage: Eukaryota > Metazoa > Chordata > Mammalia > Primates > Cheirogaleidae > Mirza > Mirza zaza. The sequence continues at coordinate 11,526 of VSMD01086091.1, forward strand.
CAGCTGGGGAATATGGCGAGGCTTGGAACCCATGCCTTGGCAGGGAGGGTGATGTCTAGTAGGTGGCAGTGGCCAGGTAGGACCCACCTCACCAACACACACGTTCTACTTTTCTGCTTGTAGAGTCCTCTCAAAAAGCAACAGAGGTGAATGTGGGGTGACCAGGGCAACCCCTGGAAGGGCCTTGGGGTTTGAGACTTTGCTTTCAAAGGTGCCCTGGCTCAGATAACTGGGCTGCCCCTTGTACTGGGTGAGCCACCCTTTCTGGGCTTAAGTTTGTTCCGGGAGGGTGAGCAGCCTTTGTTAGAAAGCGGAGTGGCCTCCAGAAGTGACAAGGACCAGGCTATGATCTCAGCATGGGCTAGGCATCCTGCTGAAGCAGCCACAGCCCAGCCTCACCTGTGTCTTATCTGCTACACATACTGTATCCTAGGATCAGCTTTCCAGATAGATAACTCCCCCAGAGTCAAGGCAGAATGAAGCATTATCCAAGCAGGAAGAGGAAACAAGAGTGGTAGGAAGCCAATAGGGAGGGGCTCTTGCAAGGTCCTCCCTGCTCTAGGGTCACCTGAGGGAGGGAGGCACAGTAGAAGGGCCGATTAAGCCAACCTGTTTGGTGACATTACTCACAGGTACAGCAGAGCACTTCTAGGAAAAGTGGTTAGCCCTAGGAGTTTCTAGAGAAACTGCCTGAGAAGAGGCCCCATAGGGGAACTTGGAGCTGGTTCTAAGAGACCTCCCTTGCTTAACTGCTTCAGGCCCAGCCCCCTAGGAGCTTCAGCTGCATGGGTTATGGCTCCAGTGGGGGTTGGGATGGATTTTGCTGTGATTCACTCAGCCTCCCTACCTGAATGTCCAGGGTAAGTATCCAGAGAGTTATTTGCTTCATCAGGCCTTCTGGTTGGACCCCCAGACTGACCTAGGAGATGCTGAGGTGCTGTATGATCTCAGGTAGCAGGGGAACTGTTGTGAAGGAAGCATCTACTAGCCCTGTCCAGCTGACCCTTCCCCCTTTTCCCCATGCAGGTACCATGCTGACTGAGTAGCACTCAGTCAGCTGAAGCCCCCATAGGATCAGTGGGGAGTGGGCCCTTAGGAGAGGGGCAAGCTGTTGTAGACCTTGTTTGGGCCAAAAGTGCAATGCCACAGAGCAGGGGCATGTGGCAAACCAAGGAATTCAACTTAGGAGAGACTTCCAGAAGCAGCAGAGAGCCAATGGGTCTGTTCCTGCAACTCCAGGGCCAGTGAATAGCCTGGAGGAGCTCCCAGCCTTGGCCTAATATCACAATTGGGTCACTTCAGGCCAGTGCCTACCTAGCCTAACAAGGTAAGAAGTATGTTTGCCCAGTCCAACTTAGGCTGAGCAAACCCTCCAAATACTGATTTACATGGCAGAAACTACTGGATCCATGTGGAAGTGCAGTCACACATGGTGTAAATGCTAAGTAAGAACAATCATAATGTGCTGATGGCAGCAGCTGAGTATATATGTGCCCACCATGTGACAAATTAATCTCTCATAACCCAATGAATCATTACTATCATTATCTCATTTTATAGATGAGAAAACTAAGACCTATAAAACCAGACCAACTTAATCCAGGTCCTTCTGACCTCAGATAGATACATTGTTCCTGAACACTGGACTACCACCGAGGACAAGTCTTCCCCACGGGCAGGGGTTTCTGGAGACCACATCATAGGTGTGATATGCTGGGTATTCTTCACACATCTTTCACTTTTTCCCTTCTAAAGATGTGTATCTGGGCCAGGCTCGGTGGCTCACTCCTGTAACCCTAGCACTATGAGAGGCAAAGGCGGGAGGATAGCTGAAGGTCAGGAGTTCGAGACCAGCCTGAGCAAGAGCGAGACCCCATCTCTACTAAAAATAGAAAGAAATTAGCTGGATAACTAAAAATATATAGAGAAAAAATTAACCAGGCATGGTAGCACATGCCTGTAGTCCCAGCTACTTGGGAGGCTGAGACTAGAAGATTGCTGGAGCCCAGGAGTTTGAGGTTGCCATGAGCTAGGCTGACGCCACGGCACTCTACCCAGGCAACAGTTCCAGACTCTGTCTCAAACAAACAAACAAACAAAGGCCGGGAGCGGTGGCACACGCCTATAATCCTAGCACCCTGGGAGGCTGGGGCAGGCGGATTGCTCGAAGTCAGGAGTTCGAAACCAGCCTGAGCAAGAGCAAGACCCCGTCTCTACTATAAATAGAAAGAAATTAATTGGCCAACTAATATATATATAAAAAAAAAATTAGCTGGCATGGTGGCAGTAGGATTGCTTGAGCCCAGGAGTTTGAGGTTGCTGTGAGCTAGGCTGATGCCACAGCATTCACTCTAGCCTGGGCAACAGAGTGAGATTCTGTCTCAAAAAAAAAAAAAAAAAAAAAAGATGTTTATCTAGAGGCTAGGTGTGATAGCTCATGCCTGTATCCCAGAGCTTTGGGAGGCCAAAGCAGGAGGATTGCTCAAGGCCAGGAGTTTGAGACCAGTCTGAGCAACAGAGTGAGACCCTGTCTCTACAAAACAAATTTTTTTTAAAATTAGCCAAGTGGCTGTGCTCGGTAGCTCACGCCTGTAATCCTAGCACTCTGGGAGGCCGAGGCGGGAGGATTGCTCGAGGTCAGGAGTTCGAAACCAGCCTGAGCAAGAGCGAGACCCGTCTCTACTATAAATAGAAACAAATTAATTGGCCAACTAATATATATATAGAAAAAAAATAGCCGGGCATGGTGGCACATGCCTGTAGTCCCAGCTACTCGGGAGGCTGAGGCAGCAGGATTGCTTGAGCCCAGGAGTTTGAGGTTGCTGTGAGCTAGGCTGACGCCACGGCACTCACTCTAGCCTGGGCAATAAAGTGAGACTCTGTCTCAAAAAAAAAAAATAAATAAATAAAAATAAACCAATGAGGCTGGGCAGGTATGGGGCAGGTGCCATAGCTCATGCCTGTAATCCTAGCATTCTGGGAAGCTGAGGCAGGAGGATTGCTTGAGCTCAGGAGTTTGAGACTAGTCTGAGCATGAGTGAGACCCTGTCTCTACTAAAAATAGAAAAATTAGCCTGGCGAGGTGGCATGTGCCTGTAGTCTCAGCTACTCGGGAGGCTGAGGCAGGAGGATTGCTTGAGCCCAGGAGTTTGAGGTTGCTGTGAGCTATAATGATGCCACTGCACTCTACCCATTGAGACAGAATAAGACACTATCTCAAAAACAACAACAACAACAACAACAAAATGAAAGATGTGGCAGTTCACAGGGTGATCTTCCAGAGAAATAAAGCAGGGTAAGAAGAGTAAGGGGCAGGAATATTGCAGGAAGACCTTTCTGGTAAGGTAACACTTGAATAGCAACCTGAAAGAAGTGAGAAAATGAGCTATGTAGATATCTAGCCTAGGCAGTGGAAAAGGTTAAGGGGGGCAGTAGGAAGTTCAGCAAGGACAGAGTTCTGAAGTGAAAGTGCTCAAGATACTTAAGGAAAGCCATGAGGCTGGTGTGACTGGGCAGAATCAGAGTTAGTGGGGAGAGGCTGCATGCAGTGGCTCATGCCTGTAATCCTAACACTTTGGGAGGCTGAGGCAAAAGGAAAGATTGAGGTCAGGAGTTCAAAACCAGCCTGAGCAAAAGCAAAAACCCCATCTCTATTAAAAAAAAAAAAAAAGAAAGAAAGAAAGAAAGAAAAATTAAGTGGCTATAGTGGTGTGTGCCTGTAGTCCCAGCTACTCGGGAGGCTGAGGCCAGGTGATCACGTGAGCCCAGGAGTTTGGGGTTGGGGTTGCAGTGAGCTATGATAACCCCACTGCATTTTAGCCAGGGCAACAGAGTGAGAAAGTTAGTGAGGAGAAAGGGTAGGAGACGAAGTCACAGTGAGTGTGGCCTGCTACACCACTATGAGGAAATTGGCTTTCTCACTGAGTGAGGTGGGACCATTACAGAATTGTGAGCAGAGAAATTACATGACCTGACTTTTGCTTCAAGAGAATTACCACTTTGAGTGCTGTGAGGATAGACTATGCAGAAGTGGGGAGACTGGTTAGGAGACCATTCCAACAATCTCCTAAAGAGATAGTGGTGGTTTGGACCAACGTGATAGTTGCAGAGGTGATGAGAAGTGGTCAGATTCTGGATATAGGTGTTTCCCACCTATATCCCTTAGTAAATTGTTCAATCAAAGTTGGACAGTCTGTCTGGAATCACTTAGTGTATTTCCCATTATTTTAGGTTTTCTTTTTTGAGACAGAGTCTCACTCTGTTATCCAGGCTAGAGTGTCATGGCATCAGCCTAGCCCACAGCAACCTCAAACTCCTGGGCTCAAGCAATCCTTCTGCCTCAGCCTCCCGAGTAGCTGGGACTACAGGCATGCGCCACCATGCCCGGCTAATTTTTTCTGTATATTTTTAGTTGTCCAGCTAATTTTCTATTTTTAATAGAGATGGGGTCTTGCTCTTGCTCAGACTGGTCGCGAACTCCTGAGCTCAAATGATCCGCCCTCCTTGGCCTCCCAGAGTGCTAGGATTACAGGTGTGAGCCACCGTGTCTGGACTCTTTCCCATTATTTTAAATAAGAAATATAATGCTTTTCTCATCAAACCCCAAACCCCAATATTCTAAAATGGTACCAAAACACAGGGAAAATATATAACTTATATATGCCTAATAAATTATAGTATTAGGATGTAGAACACTTAAAACATTTTGTCCCAGTCGTCAAACAATATATGTTGCTTTGATTCAGTATCATAGCCTCTTTCAGTATATGCAACAGCCATGATGCAAGTAAGCCCCCTTTGTTGGCACTCAGTGATTTTCTATCAATTCTACTTGGAACATAATCCGAAGCTTCAAATGCATATTACTTTGTTAAAAATATATAGAGATCAAGTTTTGATAATGTAAATATACATTTTTTCTGTATAAACATAAGCTCAATCAATACAAGTTTGTAATATTAGTTATCTATTGCTGGGTAACAAAGTATCCCAAAATTTAGCAGCTTAAACCAACAATATTAGCTGGGCACAGTGGCTCACACCTGTAATCACAGCACTTTCGGCTGAGGCCAAAGGACTGCTTGAGCCCAGGAGTTTGAACCTGGGCAACATAGTGAGACCCCATCTTTACACAAAAATTAAAAAAAAAAAATTAGCCAGGCACAGTGGTACATGCCTGTAGTCCCAGCTACTCAGGAGCCTGAGGTGGGAAGATTACTTGAAGCCAGAAGTTCAAGACCAGCATGCGTTATATAGCAAGACCCCATCTCTAAAAACAAACAAAAAAACAATGTGTGACTTCTGAGGCTAGATCATAAAAGACATTGTGGTTTCTGTCCTGTTCTCTTGAATCACTCTCTCTAGGGAAAGCCATCAGCCATGTTGTGAGGACACTTAAGCAGCTCCATGGCAAGAACTTCATGGTAAGGAACGGAGAGATCTCCTGTAAACAGCCAGTATCAACTCTTGCCAGTCGTGTGAGTGAGCCATCTTCGAAGCAAAGCATCTAGATCCAGTCAAGCTTTCAGATGATTACAACCTAACGAAAGACCCTGAGTTTGAGCCATCGAGTTAAGCTGTTCCAAAATTCCTGACCCACAGGAATTGTATAAAATGATAAATACTGGTTTTTGGTTTTATTTTTGTTTTTCGAAACAGAGTGTCACTCTACTGTCCAGGCCGGAGTGCAGTGGCATAATCACAGCTGACTGTAACCTTGAACTTCTGGGCTCAAGTGATCATCCTGTCTCAGTCCCCCAAGTAGCTGGGACTACAGGTGCGTGCCACTGTGCCCAGCTCTTAGGAGGAACAACTTTTTAAGGAGACGATCAAAACTTCAGTTTCGGGCATATAACCTTGACATAACATCAACTAGGCAGTTAAATGTGTGTGCCTTTGTGAGTCAGAAGAGATAACAGGGCTGGAAATAAAAAATGGAATCATTAATGTGTAGACCAAATTTAAAGCTAAGAGACTGAATGAGATCGCCAAGGGATTGAGTGAAAACAGAGAAGAGGTTCAAGTACTGAACTCTGGGCCCCTCCTCCGTAAGAACTGCAAAGAGGACCCAGAAGGAGCAGCCTGTGAGGTCAAAGGAGAACCAAAAAAGGAGAGTGGTGTATCAGAAGCCAAAAAGAGAAAATGTTTCAAGAAAGAGGAAATAATCAAATGTATCAATTGCTGCTATGGGTAAAGTGAAATGATATTGAAGGTCATTGGTGACCTTGATGGGAGCAGTGTTAGTGGAATATAGAGGCAAAAGTCTGGTTGGAATGGGTTCAGGAGAGAATGGGAGAAAAAGCAGAGAGAGGCTGTGGCAGAGACACTTACTATTTACCACATATCCATGAGCTCCCCACATTCCCCAGCCTCCCTGGCCATGTTGCTAGTTCTAGCCAATCTGGACTCTGAAGTATTTAAGAGCTGGTAGGTGATCCTCCAGCTCTGTCTTTCCCTGCCAGGTGATGTGGAAGGCATGTGTTCTACATGGCGGAGCTTAGTAGTCTGGATTCCTGAATCACTTTTGGGAAGAGAGCTCCTCTGAATTTTCACTAGACCCACAGTATATTTTGTGTGAGCAAAAAAATAAGCATTTATGTGTAAAGCCTCTACTATTTTGGCATTCATCTATTATACAGAATAGACTAGCATACTTAATACAAACTCCAAATATTATTTACTATTTTGAGACGGTTTGTTTGTTTTTATAAAGGACAGCAGAAAAATGGGGTGGTATCTGGGGGGAATGTCAAATTAAGGGAAGGCTTGTTTTGTTTTAACTTTATTTTTTTTATAGAGACAAGGTCTCTTGCTCTGTTGCCCAGAATGGAGTACAGTGGCCCAATCATAGCTCACTGCAGCCTTGAAATCCTGGAGCCAAGCCAGGCGTGGTGGCTCATGCCTGTAATCCTAGCACTCTGGGAGGCCGAGGCGGGCGGATTGCTCAAGGTCAGGAGTTCGAGACCAGCCTGAGCAAGAGCAAGACCCCCATCTCTACTATAAATAGAAAGAAATTAATTGGCCAACTAATATATATAGAAAAAATTAGCTGGGCATGGTGGCACATGCCTGTAGTCCCAGATACTCTGGAGGCTGAGCCAGCAGGATCACTTGAGCCCAGGAGTTTAAGGTTGCTTTGAGCTAGGCTGACGCCACGGCACTCGGCACTCACTCTAGCCTGGGCAACAAAGCGAGACTCTGTCTCAAAAAAAAAAAAAGTTGTGAAGTTGTTGACTAGGGGAATGGGAAAGAAAGTGGACTTAGAAATATGGGACATTCCCTTTTTTTTTTTTTTTGAGACACAGTCTTGCTTTGTTGCCCAGGCTAGAGTGAGTGCTGTGGCGTCAGCCTAGCTCACAGCAACCTCATACTCCTGGCCTCAAGCAATCCTGCCTCAGCCTCCCGAGTAGCTGGGACTATAGGCATGCGCCACCATGCCCGGCTAATTTTTTCTATATATATTAGTTGGCCAATTAATTTCTTTCTATTTATAGTACAGACAGGGTCTTGCTCTTGCTCAGGCTGGTTTTGAACTCCTGACCTCGAGCAATCCGCCCGCCTTGGCCTCCCAGAGTGCTAGGATTACAGGTGTGAGCCACCGCACCCAGCCCCCACTCTGGCTTTAAGGTAACTTTGTGAATTACTGGTCTATGAGGTTTTTTTGTTTTTTTTTTTTTTTTTTTTTGAGACAGAGTCT